>PVIW01018741.1:0-10998 GCA_004026585.1 Noctilio leporinus | reverse complement strand
TCGTTTTGTCTTCTTCCTCCTTTTGCTTCTGATGGCTTTCTCAGGTGACCTTATGTAAAAATCATTTGTTGTCTCTGATGCTAAGTAGCAACCATCCAACCCAAGCAGATTTTGTAAAGGACTTGAACTGGAGTTTCCTTTCTCCTATTACAAGCCAAAGTAAAACAGGTAAGCCAAGGCAACTGTAGCAAGGTATTTATTGGAAATGAACTAGACATTACATATACCCCATGGAGATGTAACGATGCCTGAAGCAGAGTTGATGCAACATTTACAGTCACAAAAGAAAATTCATTTTCAAAAGAACCACTACATCTGAGACACCCCAACCTCTGAACACCATCATATAACTCATAGCATTTTCGCTGAACACCCAGAAAGAATAAAGTTAACTTTAAAGTGAACAACGGACAAGTTTCTTTTCCCAGCCTGAATATTCCTTGGCTACCACCTGCATATCACGTGTATCAGCTAATTTTCATCACCAGAAAAAAAAATTAAAAATAAAAAAAAAAAAAACCTCTCCTACAAATAGAGACATTATGGGGAAATCCAAGCAACAAATCAGGTGGTAGCCCCAACTGAATGGAGCACCTAGAATCAGCATTTTCTAGACCCTAGAAATTACATTCACCTAACAAGATTTCATTTTCCCTTAAGAAACTGCCTGGATTAGAGAGCATGTTGATTTGTAACAAGGATCATTACAGTTACACAATGAGGATGCTTATCATCAGCTCATCCAAGTTCTCCCAAACGTTTGGAGCTCGACTCTTCTTCTCCATGATACAGCATAACTTGGGGGTAACAAACTCCCTTCGGAGAAAATTGTCCCAGACAATCCACCTGTGATCATATAAGCACTGCAAAGCAGTAATGATAAACATTGGTTAGGAAAGACAAAAACACTGCCTCCGCTTCCCGAGGCACCCCCACAAAATCAGCTCTGACGTGGAACCCTGCCTGTGCGCTGTGAAAATTCCTTTCCTTCCAGAAACCTGGGAGGTGGGACTGTCTCCTCATACGCTGTCCGGGACTGAGAAAGCTGGGAGTCCAAATGCAGAGATGTATGTTTTAGAAGGGGCTTGTAGCCTCTTTCCCCTTCCCTTCCAACAGGTTTCAACACTTGGCTTTAAACATGTCACAGTTCTCGTAAATATTCACATTGCAGGAAGAGGATGATGAGCTTATTGCATTCTATCCACTGTCTAAAAAAAAGTTGTCTGAACGTAGCATAGCATCTTTAAAAAGCTAATCAGAACTGCATTCCCTTATCCTTCATTTAAGGTAAAGAAAAGTAAGAGCTCCCATATTTTTGGTGGGAAAATGGCAAATCCTTGTCACCAACTGTGGCACCAAGTAAAGATAAGGCAAATACAGGAGTCATTTAAATAAACAGGGAAAACACTGAACGAGACAATTTCGGCCCTAAATTAAAGTTCTGAGGCCTGATATTGAGTTACAATGCTGGTCTAAAACTTTAGCAACATTCTTCCACCTCGAACTAAGTGGGCAGACTTGCTTTTCCAAATGCATGGAGACACCACACACTAGTTGGCACAAAGCAGGCAGGGGAAGAAGGTCCCCATCTTCCTGAAGGAACCACAGTAGCATGACCGGCAACGAGTCATTTTCCTCGTATCCACAAGGTCAACACGTTTTAAGACACACACACACACATAAAGTTACACAACTGTGTCCACCTCTCCTCTATTAAGTGAAACATGCTGCTCTTTGGAGACGAAAAATACATTCGTTTTTGTCAAGTATATTTCAAAATACCAAGATGCTCTAGCTTTGTTTCACGACCAAGGCGAAATGATTTCACATACGTTAGGGGCCATGTCACTTGACTCTCCCTTTGGCATGGATTTCATGAAGGGGCGATTTTAAAAAGCTGCTCTAAATATACAGCTACTCCTTTAATCTGAAAGCATGAGTTCTCGATGTCCATTTCCTATATGTACATAGTCAACAGCAACACCAGAAACTAGTCTGCCTGTGTACAGTGGCGTAGGATTGGCAAAGTTGAAGGCAGCGGCGCCAGCCGGGTCGTCCGGCCCGCGGCAGGCGGGTTCCTTGGCCGGTGGCGTCCTCGGAGCGCCCTGGGCACGGCCGCCCGGCTCCAGCTAGGACTTGCTCGCCGCCCTGGCGTTGTTGCTGGGGTTGCAGCTCGTGTCCCTCAGCAGCAAGTCGCATTCAGCCAGCGTCTCGGGGGGCAGCAGCTTCCGGATCTGCTCCGCCGTCCTCTGATAAGCCATCTTCTCCTGTTCCAGCGTCCGGATTAAAGATTTCATTTTGGTCTCTCTGGTCAATAGATTTTCCAGGCTGGATTCCAACGACTGGATTTTCGTATGAGCCACCTGTGGGGCGAGGGGAGAGATATCCTCCAAATCAGAAATTTGCTAACTCTGGTCCTAACGTGCAGCAACAGCCAGACCTTACGTATATTACGCCCTCATATCGTATGACTTCGTACAATAGTACGTGAAGTAAAGACTCTAACCTTCCATGAAATGGAGAGTTGTAGGTTTCCCAAAAATCTAACTACCTTATATTAATATGATTTGAGAAGCTGACAGGAGGCAGTAATTAAATGGTGAATTTTCTGGATGTGAAAAGAAAAAAGAAAAAGTACACATTGGTGGTTACAGAATAGACAGGGGGATGTTAAGAAGAACAAAGGAAATAGAGAAGCTGAAGAACATATGCATGACACATGAACTAAAGGGGACATTGCTAGAGGAAATGGGGTACTGTGTGGAGGGCTGCAAAGTGGGGAAAACTGGGACAACTGCAATAGCAAAGTAAATAAAACATACTAATTTTTAAAAATGTAATGACAGCAGCCCTGGCTGGTGGCTCAGTGGATTGACACCATCCTACGAACCCAAAGGTCACTGGTTCAATTCCCAGCCAGGGCACGTAACCAGGTTGCAAGCCAGGTCTCCAGTCAGGTCTGTAGCTGGAGGCAGGTGAAAGGCAACCATACATTGATGTCTCTCTCCCTCTCTGCCTCTCTCCCTTCCCCTCTCTCTAAAAATAATAAAGTCTTTATTTTTTAATTAATAAATTAAAAAAATAAAAATAAACAAACGTAACGACAGTACTAACAAAATACCTCTCATTTCACCGAGCACACCGAAAACGCATCATTAAATCATGGTCCCAAAGCAGTAAGGGACCCCAGCCCACACAGGGGTGCTCCCTGGAATGTGGGGCTCGAATGGAGAAGCAGGAGGGTCTTGACATTGCCCTGAGGCACCAAATGAGGCTTCTACCTCAACATGGAAACGCAGGGTTTTCCAAACACGTAGTTAGGACCCTATTCATTTTGGGGGATGTCAGGGGGAGCCATGTAACCTGGGAACCCGGACACGAGGACGACATTGAACAGTCCATGAAAAAGTGTGTAACCAGTAATAAAAGTCATTCTAAGATAAAGCAGGTGCAAACACGCCTCCCTAATAAGTACACAATTAGCTACCATTGAAATCACCCACGAATAACGAACACTATCCCAACTGTTTATTTCTTGTTTTTGAAAACCAACCAAGTTGGCCCTTTTTTTCTTTCAACAAGAGAAAGCATAACATTTTCTATGGGCCAGAACTAATGTAAGATGAAGTTAAGGAAGTTACTGCTCCTATTCTGGGGGATCTGTTTCTGCAGAGTTCCCTCATTTCTGGGCTATTTTGCTCCTAGTTGGGCCGGAGGATTTCCCACATAGGTGCGGGCTGTTGAGGCCCTAGTCTGGGAACAGGTGCGGGGTGGGAAGGGAGGGATAAACAGGAACCACGGAACAATCAGGCCCTGAAGCTCCCTCAGAACTTTTCTCCCCTGCACCCCAAGTAGGTTCACCTTCTCACCTCCCCCTCCAGCCCTCAGGGCTTTGAAAACACGGCACACATTCCATAATTGGCACATGTGAAATATTAACTGCTTATTGCACTCGTAAATGTGCATTCATTTATAAATATATACTGTTTCATATTCCCTAGTAACTGTCAACCTGATGGCAGGGATTATGTGTGACATGTTTTCATTCCAGTCTCCCAAACACGCCTCCTTTCTTCCCATTTCTGGGAGTTTTACTCCAGACAATTCTCATCATCCCCAATCCGATCTGTGCAAATGATTTCCAGCTGGTCTCCCTACCGTTTCGCCCCATTCTAATCTACATCTAAGTTTCCCGACCGATCTTTCCCAAATACGGCTCAAACACCTGGAAACATTTCCCCTTCTGCAGAATTAAATCTCTCCTGCTTCACACTGCGAGTTATCTACAGTTCCGCCTCCATGTTTATCCCATCGCCCCCCAACATAATCGCCAGGTGACACCAAGCTTCCCCTGCTGCGGTGACAGCCCCCTCATTCACACCAACCCCTCCCGGTCCTCACGAGGCTCTGTCACCCACCGCTCAGAGCATTCCCAATTCCTCACCGCCTCTCCTCCCCTGAATTTAACCAAGTACAGGATGGGGCAAAAGTTTACAACTGGGAGCCCCTGAAACAGAGTTGCTTCTTATATTACTGTCCATTGTATCATTTTCCATCCACACAACTGCAATCCTACTTTTGCCCCACCCTGTCTGGGCGACTTCCATTAGATAGTCAACCAGACTCTACTTTGCATTGGCATTTAACTGTTTTGTGAGTGTGCATTTCCTCTCTGAGTGACGTTTAAATCGGTACGTGCACTTGAAGCCTCACAGCGCTGGGGCACAGCGTGACACACAGTGGCCCGCTGACAGCAATGGCTCGGTCCCTGTCACACCCAGCGCATCCCCGGGACAGCGCTGTCCGGGCAGGGGGCATGCAAGCACTCTTCCGTCACATCCTGGTCTCTCTACCTGCAGTTTTTCGAGGAGGTCCATGTTCTGCCTCTTCAGCTGGCTGTTGGCCCTCTCCAGCTTCTCCAGGAGCTCGCTGTCCTCGCAGGGGTAAGAAGCCTCCTGAAGCTCATCCTGCAGCACGTGATATTCCACCTCGTAGGCGTGCAACTGTTTAGAAATGTCCATCTCAAAAACCTGCCGTGAAAACACCATGGGTTAGTTAATCTGGCCTGCAGTTTGTACACCAAGAGGCAGTCTGTGTGTTAGGAGTAGTTCAAGATTTCCAAATACTTACTAATGAGCAACAGTATGATGTACCAAAAGGAAGAATAACAAGTGTGTCTGTCTATGTAAGGACAAAACAGATTACTGATACACAATGAAACATTCTCATAATGAGGCCAAGACACTACAGTAAATTGATGTTCAAGGATATTTTGAAACAAAATACATATAATCTCCCCAAGTGTAGCCTATCAGATAAACAGCATTAGTTACTGAATAACTCCTAAGTATGTTAGAGATCACCTGATTGGTAAGCAATGGATATTCCTATGACAATGAGACCCAAAGCCCTTCTGATTACTTGTCACTGGGGCAGAAAGGACTTATACTAAACACTCTGACCCATGTGCTAATCCAGATGAGCCCCTTAGGAGACACCTACACATTCAACCACACAGAGAGAGTTTGAAATTGTACCCCCTGAGCTGGTGGGCTTCATGGGTGCTGCCTCTGCTTTCCCATGTTGCTATGAAATAGGATGAAAACAGATTATTTAGGAGTTAGAGATAAGTAACCCCTCCTTAGTCTAAACTAGTGAGGGAAGGTGAGACAGCAACTGTCATGTCAACAATGAATGGAGTCTACACTAATGCAGTGGAGAAAGAAGAACCCACCAAGACCTCTGACTTACCCTCCTATAGATTTACTCCAATCTTAGAATTTAAATGAGATTTCTAGGCAGTCTCCTTATACCCCAAACACATATCACTTTTGTCTTATTAGTTAGTAGGCACACAATGGACTATCATGCAATCATTAAAATGCTGGTATGGATTTACATATATTGGCATAAAAATGTCTAATACTTTAAAAATATTTTAATTAAAAAATCAGGTTACCCAAGAGCACGTATAGTATAGTATAAAATATAGTATGCTTTCGCTTATGTGAAAATATATCCATATTTATATGTGCATATAAGCAAAGAGAGATGTGTAAAAGGAGGGTTAAAAAGTTTTCAATCTCAAGGTGTCAAAGGTGACGGGAATCAGAAGTACAAATTAGTAGTTATAATAATCACAGGAATGTAAAGTACAACATAGAAAACAGTAACATAATAATAGTTATGGTTCTAGATGGGTACTAGATTTATCAGGTAATCACTCATTAAGTTACATAAATGTCTAACCACTATGCTGTATACCTGAAACTAATACCTATGTGTAATATTAAATGTCAGTTATAATTGAAAAATATAAAAAGTGAATTTAATCTCAAGGTGTTGAGGTTTGTAGTCACTTCTATTTTCTTCTTTGCACTTTTCTGCCTTATTTGCATTTTTTACGGCTACCATAAATAAAGCTTATTAAAGTCTGCTTTACTCCCAACAGTTCTTTCCATGGTTGATCAATTCTATTTCTTAGAAAAATCTTCCTGATATCAAGTCCAAATCTACCTGCCTATAAATTCTATCCATGAATCCAAATATTAATCTCTAAACCAAGTGATTCCCTCATTATTTTGAAATCAGATATCACCACTCTCTAAAACCACAATCTCTTGACTGCCTGCCAGTCCAAAATGGTATTTCTGAAGAAAACGATGTACATAAAAGAGTGAAAACAAGCTATACGTCTCAGCTTACAGGGCATTTTAGCAAGTGAAAACTGTTTATTGACATTTACAGAATAATCCTTGTGATTCAGATTCCATGTAATAGGAAGAAAATGTTTCATGGAATATTAAGTTCATGTTCTCAACGTATTGGCTGCATCTGCTCCTATAAACAAGGTGGAAAAGTAACCGGATCATTGTTGTTTCCATCTTGCAGGGAGGCAGGTGAGGCTCCCTCAGGTTGGCATTTCCCCCCAGTCCCGCAGCCAGTAGGCAGCAGGGCCCCGGAACCAGGTCTCACACCCAGTTTGTTCTGCTCTAAATTCTGCCTGTTTTCTGCCATCCCAGGTGCTTCTAGGAAAGGGGTGACCTTCGTCAACACTCGTATAGGATGACAGCCTTAGTTACAAATACAGTCTAAAGTATTTTCCATGTCATCTGAGCAACATCAACATACAGGTACTGACTGCGGAGACCCTATGAAAGGCAGGGCACTGGACCCAGATGCCTGCTCTGCCTCTATCCATTTTTCTGGACCCTGGGAGACAGATCAGGCTTCCCTGACTCTCCCTACACTTCCGTTCCTGCCGGCTTCTGACGGGTGCAGCCCATGGGAGGTGCCAGCGGAGATTAGAGGGGCAGGAGGAAAAGGTTGGGTGTTTCTTCCTTGCTGCTGGCCTGCCTGCCTCACCAACAACCTGTAGACATCCCTCCACCACAGTGCTGGCACTCGCTGGCCCAGTAACACACATTACAGCCTCCCCTGCCCTTTCAGTGCCAGGGGTATAAATCTCCTCCCCCTGTTACTAGTTCCTGGGCACCGGGACACGGATTTTTGGTTCCCTTATCACTGCACACAGCCTGTAACTGTACCCTCATCTGAATCATTAAGGGCAGGCTCCATTCCCTGTAAGGGACCCTGACTGCTACAAGTCTCAGCACGTAAGCCTCAGCATTGGCCCATTTTGGAGGAGGGAACACTAGGCTGCAGAAGAGTAGGTGTGCAAGCCGAACGACTGAGAAAAGACCTAGAAGATGATGCCAACACCACGCTGTATAATTCCGGAGCCTATGCTCTTGCCACATGCACTCCTTATATTTTTAATCATAACTTAAAATAGTACAAATAGCCCCGTCTGGTAGCACAGTGGATAAGGTGCTGGCCTGCTAACCCAAAGGTCGCAGGTTCGATTCCCCAGCCAGGGCACATAACCAGGTTGCAAACCAGGTCTCCAGTCAGGTCTGTGGCTGGAGGCAGGTGAAACGCAACCATACATTGAAAAAAAATAATTAAAAAAAAATAGTACAAATATAAGTGGGCCTCATTTTAATTAGGTCTTCCTAACTCTAGCAGTTGTAACTTCAGGCTTACCATTGGTCGAAATGGAGAGATTCCTGAAAACTCAGTATGTGGCACTGAACCACTTTTCCCAGGCACAGCCACATAGAAAATGTCACAATACAGAAATTTAACAAGAGTCTCATTTGACAGTAAAATATGTCTAATCAAAAAACAAAAACAAATTAAAAAAAAAACAAAAAACAAACAAAAACACCTGGCAGGCAAAACTACATTTTTACACAGAAACATTCAATATATAATTATATATCATTAGATTATACATAACCTGCTATATAACCTTGCACCTTATTATTATCAGTTAAGTCGTACCTGGGTGATAATTTTTTCCATTTCAGATGTATTCATATCAGGTAGTGTGCTTTTAAGAAATTCGACGATAGTTTCAAAGTTTTCACATTCCATTATTAGTGCCTCTTGGCTGCTCAGTAGGCTGAGTGCAACCTTAAATATCACTTCAGTTCCCTGAAGAAAAATAATATCTAAAAAAAGAAAAACAATTTTTATAACTAAAATGATGCATCCACTATTATGAACAGCATGCTCACAGTACTAACAGTTTGTGTGTGTTTTTATTGTGGTGGCTGTTTCTTATTACTACTGCAGTGGAACCACCAAATATTTTGCAAAAGAAAACTTGACAAAATCACCTAGATTTCAAAACAAAAAGCAAATTTCTGAAACAGATATTCATTCTTCTTACTAGAAGGCAGCACTAAAGTATCACCCTTACATAGCTCTATAAAAAATACATGAAAATATCCAGCTGTGTTGTGAATTCAGCAACTGTTGTTTCTAGAACACAAAACTAAAATTCAATGTATATATATAGAGCAAGTTATTTGTTTGATCTTTATAACATGTACCTGTGAAACTAATGTTTGACACAATTGCAAAAGGAAAGAAATAGTCACAGGAAGTCATAGCTATAAAATAAGCAGCTTAGCTACAGCCAAACATAAGGGTTTAAAAGTGAGACTATTATCTTAATAAGTCATAATGAAAACATGTATATGTTTTCTTCAGGTCATTTGCAATTTATAAACTAAGTATACTTATTTATGTCAATAGAAGTTGTGTCAATAGAAGTTATGTTTAAGTACTTTGGTAGCATAAAAATCCAAGAAATTGAGTTAGAACAGAAAGAAAGCACAGCACCAAAATCATTCTGTTTCCTCTGGAGTCTTTAAAAAGAGGGAACTGCAAAACAATTGCTTCCAACAGGGTCACTTTTCTTGGTCAGGCATTGTGCCTCTTCCCGAGAGTCTTTATTCTTCACTAAATTGAGAGAGAGGGGACTGCACCGCATTCAGCTATGTTCTCATAGCAAAGACAGAGTTCTTTCTTGATTTCTGAAATCAAACTTCCAAGGGGAGCTTCATGAGCTGCCCCGAAACATCATAACCATTCTATATCAAATCTACAGAAGACCTATTAATAAGAACCCAAGCTCCAGAGAAAACTCGCCTAGAGAAAAGCAATCACATACCTTCACTAAAGTAGAGGAAGTTGACGAACATTTGATTCAGTGCACCCGAAATTTACCCTTTTGCTTCACTCTGTCTTTAGATTATACTGTTGCAAGTACAGTTTCACTTTTTAAACCATAGTCCCCAATTAGAAAGACACTATAGATTGTAATCTGGCATAAGTATACACATTACACAAATACATGGAAAACTGAAGTTTCTCCACACAACATTTTTTCTTATTATTTGCAAAACTCCCTGATATTTTCACAGTATTCTATTCATTTTATTTATTTATTTTTCTAATGCTGGTAATAATCTCCAATTGGGCTGATACAATTTCACAGAAGTGCTAAATTAGCCAAAGCACAGTTATAAATATCGACTACTTGCACCATGGATACCAAGTAGGTGACAGAACATAAAAACTGTGGGAGCCTCTCTGAGGTCATCAAGTTCCTAAACAACATTAGAACACATATCTATTACAGAGCTGTTGATTGATTTTTTTTCTTTTTAAATAATGAAAGTAGGACAAATTGAACTAAAGACCTGGGAAAAGATGTAAGAGCCCCCAAAGGGATCATATTATGTCATACTCTCTTTTTATTCCTGGTGCCCTGCACCGTGAAGAAGCTAGACAGATGGGGACCCATCAACTTGCCCAGGTCTCACTCCCTGGGCTGTGTTTCTCCCTGAGCTGCCCAGTTGGAGAGACTGGGCATTGGCACTGGCACTGGCATGACAAGGGAGTCACTTGAGCAACAAATTTCAGTTACCTTGTTAACAATGAAATGTCAGATTAAGAGGCCATTGGAAATAACATGGACATAGACAGGTATTTCCATTGACCCCATCAGAAAACATGTTTCTCTGTGTTTTGCATCCAGGGTGAAGAGGAATTGGAGAAGTGGAAAAATACCAACAGAGGTCAGAAAGATATGTACGAAAATTCAAAAAATTAAACAGTAAGTTCTTAGTTTGGACTTTTTTTAAGTATACTCTGGTTTTTAAGTATAAATGCCAAGAGTTCCAATATATAACTTATTCAAATACGGGAGCCCAGTTCTTCTTCTTTCCCTTGTAATATCAATTTTATTTAAGACCAATATGGTTTCAAATTACTCTCGGAATAGAACCAGGCACATTTATTAAATTCCACTAGCAATCTGCTATTCTCTGTAACACATGGTAAAACAACTGGCTGGAAGTATATTCCTGGAATCCATAACACTGTTTCATTTGATCACAGGCATCTCTTACCAAAAACTCTGGCTACAAATCCTAATGGAAACTGAGAGGCAAACAATGTGAGGAACCAGGGAGCAGCATAGAGACTAGGGCTGATTTCATTTTCTTCAAGATGATTGTAGAGATCTCTGTGATAGTCATGAAGGAGTCTGGACAGCTGGTACATTTGAATCTAAAGTTGATTTGGAGAAGAAAGTAAAACATGATGCGCTTATCTGAGGATGCATAAAATACATAAAACTTT
>PVIW01018740.1:0-10993 GCA_004026585.1 Noctilio leporinus | reverse complement strand
AAAGAAGTGGTCTGGAATTTTGTAAGGCACTAAAGCACAACCATGAACGTAAAGGTAGGCAGTTGTTAAACTTGATGTAGCTTACCCTGGCCAGCATGGCTTAGTGGTCAGTGTCATATTATAACCTAAAGGTTATAGACTCTACTGGTCAGGGCACATAACTAGATTGTGGGTTCATCTCTGGTCTGGACACAAAATCTCAGTCCTGGTGTGGATCCCTGGTCTGGGTGTGTACAAAGTCAGAACAATCAGTGCTTCTGTTCCATCAATGCTTCTCTTCCCTTTCCTCTCTCTCTAAAACTACAAATGAAAATGTCCTTGGGTAAGGTTAAAAAAAAATAATGAATTTGATGTAGCTTAATTGTAATACTTAGTTTATAAAAGTGTTTTTCTATTTTCTATGGAAGAAACTGACATTTGAAAAATAGAAGCGATGTTTGATGTATTTTTGTATTTAGGATATTTTAAATAAATGATTGTCATTTATTTAAACATGTCAAGTGCATGTTTTTTGCTGCTTTAAACTCAAGACTTAGAATATTTAGATCAGTAAAGAAAAAATAATTGCATAATTCTTCTAATTTTGTTTTATCTTTGAATTTTGTTGGCGAATGAGAACATGTGTTAAAGTGATTTTTGGTTTCCTTAGCTATCCAGTTTTACCACTGGAATGTAGACATTTTGCATTATTGTGGAATTGAAAACATTTCTGTGTTTTCTTTGGCCAAGACTGCTAGTCATCTCTTAATTTCCATTCTCTCCTTTGTCCTCTAGTAAATGCCATATTTTCGCTTGTTACATTTAACATACATCCAGAGAGGAAAAATCAGTACTTCCCAGACTCCCTTGGTACTAGGAAGTCATTTCACTTAA
Organism: Noctilio leporinus; assembly: GCA_004026585.1. NCBI lineage: Eukaryota > Metazoa > Chordata > Mammalia > Chiroptera > Noctilionidae > Noctilio > Noctilio leporinus. The sequence goes on along the minus strand of PVIW01018740.1, from coordinate 10,120 downwards.
GTTGTGGCCAAAGAGATGTGAATTGTAGTGATGTAGGCCTATTAAAAGAATGGCTATGCTTTCCTAGCCCTTTCCCCTTCTAGAATGCCATGGGTAACTGTCAAGGAGAGTGGACCAAAAGGGAAGAATGAACTTGCATCCTTGAAGTCATTACTTACCCATATCAATTGTTGGCCTATATTCCAGATTTCTCTTGTTTAAGCAATATTTTTATTCCTACTTTATTTTGGGGTTTCTTTCTTTTGATACCTTATTTCCCTATCTATACAGGCTTGTCAAAATAAGTTGTGAAATAATAAGAAAAGTGCAGATTCTCCATGTTGGATTATATTCTGGAAAGGTTTAATTCCATTGCTGTTAGTGGAGGCTCAATAGATATTTGTTTTATCCCATGAATAAAGTTAATGTGGCAGATTGCAAAGTTGGAGACAAAAGTGACATTCTGTCTCACTTAAGGTAGATTCTCATGGTCCCAAAAGAGCACGAATCTATAAACTTAACTCTGAACAGTACAGTAAATGCTGGCCCAACATTATCATATCATCTGGGGAGTAGCTAAGGTTGACTCAAGGTTCTAGACCTATTCTGACCAATATGGTGGCTGCTAGCCACATTAGATACTTAACCAGGAATTTTAATTAAATTTTACATGGCATGTGCTTATGATATTGTATGGTACAGATATAGAACATGCTATCACAGAAAATCCTACAGGACAGCTCTGTTCTAGGTGTTGAGCATGACTATTTCTCTGAAGTTCCACATCAGATGAGATCATACAATTGTGGTGAAGTGAAGCTCTCAGACATCACCCTGCACACAGGGACACACTCGGGGACAAAATTGCAGCTGGATTCCTCAGCTGGTAGTGGTTCTGATGAAGAAGCTCCCCTTTCCCTTGCTCAGCTGGGCTGAAGCACCTTGCTCTCGGCAACTGGTGAATACTTGAAGGACGGAGCATGTGGTTCCCTGAAAGTATTGGCTATACCCCCACCTACTTCACCTGGAAATCTTTCAGTTCTAAAACTAGGTTGAACTGGAAGCTAAATTAGCTAATTTATAGAGTTAGGTAAATTTTATACTTTTTTCAGAAAAGATTTTATTCATTATTTTCAGAGAGAAGAGCAGGGAGGAAGGAAGACAGGGAGAGAAGCACCAGTGTATGGTTGCCTTTCACCTACGTCCAGCTAAGGACCTGTCTGGAGACCTGGCTTGCAACCTGGTTACGTGCCCTGACTGAGGAATCAAACCGGTGTTCTTTGGGTTCCCAGGTTGACCCCAATTCACTGAACCACACCAGCCACAGGGCTAAATTTTATACTTATTAGGCTGGAATTTGTGATGATGAAAATTAAATTTCTTGGGAATATGACAAGCAGAATGTTATCTAAGAGAATTCAGAAAAGTGATGGACTGCAGACATTTCATTCAGAGGCAGAAAGGAGGAATTCTCAAGATTTGGGGAGGGACGTATGGGAATATAGCTACATTTCATTGCACCCTACTGAGTCCCACTGCTGTGTTTGTCAGTTTCATTCTCACCACTACTGAGTGAAGTTTTTATCTTCATACTCATGTTTTAGAGGAAGAAAATGGAAGCTTGCCAGATTGAATGTCATGTCCAATGTCACAGTTACTCCAAATCATCTATTCCCCAAAGGTTCACATTAATTATGGTCATAGTCTCTTGGCTGTGGGTCCCAATCTATCCATTAGGTTGGAATGAGTGCCTGGTGGCTTTACATTTATTCCACAATGCATGTGTGAATGTCTTCCCGTCTAGAATCAGTACAAATGTACAGAACAGAGCAGAAATAGAACTCAGAGATGCTTTCAGCCAAGTCCTTCACTTTTCAGATGTGGAGACTGATCGTATTATGTGAAGTATTTTGGCCAATTTTTCAGTCTCCTACTCAGGTGATCTAACTGAAAAAAAGAAAAAGAAAAAGAAATGGAAGACAATGTCCAAGATATTTAGCAAGGTCAAGGTCTAATGTGATTGACTTTATTCTAGGAATATCATTGGGGGTGTTTTATAGAGACACATGATCTAGTCAAGGCTACATTGAAACAGATAAAACTGGATTGGAATCCAATTTCCTCTGATTCCAATTCCTACAGTGTTCAGAGCCACTTGCACGCTGCTCCCTCAGTTCAGAGCAGGCGGGGGAGCCTTTGGAGGACATGCCCATCCCTCCTGCCTCCTTTCCCCTCTTCTTCCCCACCACCTTCATGCCCGAGGCACAGCACAGAGCCTGTGGTCAACTGGAGCAATGGTGAGGCCCAATCTGAATTCTGTGCTCAGCTTTTCATTCTCTGGGGGCTTAAAGGTAAATTTTTGCAGAAGGTAGGTGAAGAAAATAAACAGCTCAGACTTGGCCAACTGTTCTCCAAGGCACACACGCTTTCCTGAAAGATAAGAAGACAAATTATCTTTCCAGCTGATGTCAGTACCCAGCAGGGATTAAAATCCACCACACTTTACAAAACCAAACAGAAGGACCTGCTAGGCCCTGGAGCTCTCTGTACAGGGGTTTGTTTATTCTGACAACCACTGGGTTTAAGCAAAACACAGAAAACAAATACCTGGGCTCATTGCAGTGCCCTCAGGGGTCAGGCAGGTGAGTGTGCAGGGTGCAGGTGATAGTAAAAGTGGGAAGCCTGGGTTGACCTAGAAAGTAGAGGTCTAGCCTACAGGCTGTAAAATCATCAAATAACAAACAACAATGGCAAAAGCAGAAAACAAAAAGTTAATGTCTTTTAGTCCTCAGAAGAAAAGTATAAGCCAATAATGTCAGGTCAGGGTTTTTAAAGTATCAGGCATCCTTCCCCTGGGTCATGTTTTCCTCCTTAAAGATCAGGGACTTTAGGGCTGACTGCATGGCCCTCTACATTAGAATTGCTTCAGCCTCTCTCCTTGGACAGTCCTTATGCCTGATGGTCCTTTCTCCAAAGGTGCCTTTGTTTCTAGCATGGGCCTTTGCTGGATCCTTTACTCCACACCCACACTTGGCCTTGTCCAGGCCATATCTCAGTTCCAGTTGTGGGTGTCCAGAACTGGAGGCAGAGGACAGTGATCCAGTTCAACTCCTCCCACTTTCTAGACATGTGCTTCAGGGCAAATTAAATTCTCTAGCTGTTAGTGGAAAGATGTGTTTAAAGTGGGAACTGTATTTTATATATTGTGTGAGCTACACACTGAATCCAAATAATTTAATAATATAGAGAGCAAAACCAAAAAATTTAAGTATTCTAACTGTAAAATAGCTAATCTGTAACTTCACATGTTTAGTTATACAAAAATTCAGAAGAATACAATTTTATTTGTATTCTTGAAGATTTTATTTACTATTTTTAGAGAGAGGGGAAGGGAGGGAAGAAGAAAGGAAGAGAAACTTCAATGTATGGTTGCCTTTCACGTGCTTCATGCCATGGACGTGGATGGAGACATGTCTTGCAACCTGGGTATGTGCTCTGATTGGGAATTGAACCAGGGACCTTGGGTTCACAGGCCAGTGCTTAATCCACTGAGCCACACCAGCCAGGGCTAAAGACTACTTTAACTACTTTAATGTAAATCGTTTGGGTGATAGCATTACTAAAATAGCTTTCTGTGAATTACAGCTCTTTCCTGTGATACTTTCCACATTGTGCCCTTTACTTTGAAGTAATTTGAAATGTATGGGAAACTTTCAAGAATAATAGGACATGCATGTTTTCCTGTGTTATTTGCAAATAAATTGCTTATATTACCCATGAAATCTTCAGTATGAATCTCCTCAAACAAGGACATTATCCAACATAACCACCAAATCAGGAAATTATCTCCATCTATCTTTTCAGATCGTAATCAGGATTTGCCATTCTCCCAGTAATATCCTTTATTAGTTATTTATTTATTAATTTTTAAATATTTTATTTATTATTTCGAGAGAGGGGAAGGGAGGAAGGAAGAAAGGGAGAGAGACATCAATGTATGGTTGCCTTTCACCTGCCTCCAGCTACAGATCTGGCTGGAGACCTGGCTTGCAACCTGGTTATATGCCCTGGCTGGGAATCAAACAGGTGACCTTTGGGTTCACAGTCTAGCACCTTATCCACTGTGCCACCAGTCAGGGTGGGCTGTCCTTTATTTTTTAAAGGATCCAATTTAACATCCAGTGGTGACCTCTAAGTTTCCATGATTTGAGTACTTATAAAAATGACAGACCCGTTACTTGGTAAATGTCTTTTATGTTGCCTTGTGATTAGGTCCAGGTTGTGAGGTCATGCATTTCTCTTGGCCAGACCCCCCAATTTGGGCTGTGTTCTTATTTCATTTTGTCAGATGGGACACAATTTTGATTTGTCCCATTATTGGTGACGACTATGGTGGTGTCTGTCAATTCTGCCCTGTAAAATTATTCTTTTTCTCTTTGCAACTAATAACTACTACCTCGAGACTAAATCAATAAACCATTAGCTAATGAATTGGTTTTTATTGCTATTTGTTGGCAAATTATTAATTACTCTAATGGTTGCCCTATTGGGAATTTTAAAATTCCATCATTCCTTCTACATTATTAGTTAGCATTCTACTAAAGGAAATGCTTCCTCCCCTATTTTATTTATTCCTTCATTTACTTATATATTATAGATTCACAAATTCCTATTTTTACTCAAAGAGCTAAAATTTGTTATCAGTGTTTTTGATACAGAGACATCTGCTTAACCTCACTGGGGAGAAGTAGGAGGAGCTGTGGGAGCAGCTTGTCAAAGCAATGGCAAGCCCTCTAGGACAGGATTGGCTGAGAAGGTGATGCCCCCAGAGCCAATGGAAATAAAAAGAGGGTGGGCTTTTTGGCTCAGGAGCTTTTCTGGCTCCTGAGCTGGCTTCTCAGACTCAGGCTCAGGCTCTCTCTCTTCCTCAGGATGCCTGGACGATTCTGCTGCGGCTGCCTGCATTTCCTAACGGACGGTATTTTGTGTGGGAAGGAGCTCTGGGCACAGCCTGGGATCAGGCTGGCTGGTGAAGGGTGACAACAGGCTTATTCTTTGGGTGTCTAGAGGGAACAGGCTCGGAGGCAGAACCTGCAATTCTTCTGGACTTGTGTAGCTTTTGTGTATTATGTTGTTTTAGTTGTAAACTGACCCTACAGAAACCAACAGGGGAAATGGCAGGAGAGGCAGGTGTTCTAGCCTTGAATTAACAGGCTTAAGTAATTAACGCTGTGACTTGATAAGCTTAGGTGACTGTTTTGAATAAGGACTCCTTTCCTGCATCACCAAACCTTTGCCTCTGGACTTTTGTCTGGAGGGTGGGGTGGGCAGCAGGACCCCAGGGTGGGGTTTGGTAACATTTTGATCTTAAGATACTTGTGGTTTGGCAAATAAATGAGCATTGAGGCTGGAATTTTCTTAATTTGGGGCACAAAAGTGTTTTCCAGGTTTGGCTCATGCTTTCTCTCAGCCTGGAGTCAGCAATTTTCACCATAAGTCTTGGTTCTTTTCAGTGGAATATATATATATATATATATATATATATATATATATATATATATATATACACACACACATATATATATATTTTAATATATATATAATATTCTATAGAATATAGAATATTATATGTATATTTACTTTTATACCTACCTATTTATCAACATTCTGAGTTCATATCAATAATGTCTGACTTCAGTTCACCACCATAGAGCTCGTTCTATTATCTTCCTTCCCCTACTTGTAAATTCTTCCTGTTATCCTCAATATGTTTACTCATATTGTATATAGTTTATTTTCCTGTGCATATAACTCATCTTCCATTGCTGCCATAGCCACTCTGTGCAGACCCCACCTCATCTTGCACTTGCTCTGACACCCAATCTAGGATTCCCTGTACCCTGCCCTATTGCAAGTGCCCTTCTCATCCTACTTGGGCTTCAACACCCCACAATATTCACTACCACTATCTCTCTTGTGTGGGGAGTAATTTATTTTCTCCCTAAGTGATGTACAGTCAGTGCGAAAAGGAAAAAAATAAGTGAAAAAAGTGTAAGAAGATGCCATAGTTAACTCATCTAAGCCTCAGTTTCATTATCTCTAAAGTGATGACAGTAACATGAATTTTGTAAGGTGACCCTGGAACACATGCTTCATGAGAATAATTATTTTTTCTACTTTGCTCATTGTCATATACTCAGGGCTGACTTGTTGGTGCATAATAACTCTGGAAATAATTTTAGAACTAAAATTGGGAAGTTACTTGAATAATCCATGGAACATACATAACTCAACACTAAGAAATACACTTAAGAATTTTTGTTATTCATTTTACAACATTATAACATCCTATTGGAACTGGTGGGCTTGGAAACATGAGAGAGTTGAGGACCCTCTTTTATATTTTTCAAGTGGTTCATCATGCAAGTGTATGAACTAGCTTTATACAGAATAATTAAAATGTAAAGAGGCAAAAGGAGAGTTCATATAGAGTAGAATTCTATCTACTCAAACAAACCATGGCATTCAGTGTCAATCCTGCTGTTCATATGATAAACATGGAGCTGTTTTCCTCTTCACCCCCTCTTCCTTATAAATTGCCTCTGGTTTCATGTGAGCAGATATTCCTTAAAAATAACTGGAGACATTTAAAAACTCTATAAAAATGGCAAATGTTCAAGCTTTTTCATAAGAGGTGAGGTCTCAGCCTCTGTCCCTCTAAGGGACAGAACAAAGTGCAGCTGAAGACTCCATTGGGGTCAAGCAAGGGCTCAGGATGCAAGAGCAGCCTGAAGCAATGCCACCATGGGAGTCCTGAGGTGTAAGGACAGTAATGGGGGTCACTCTGGGCAGGGCTATGTGGAGACATTCCAACTAAGGGCAAAGGGTGATGGGGAGAAGAGCAGGGGGGCGTTGAGAGAGGAACTCCAGATTCATGCACTTATTTATTGAATTTTGAAACTTACCTAATGAGAAGGGCAGAAAGGATTCCCTTTTCTTAAACTTGCCATTCTCCAGAAAATGCTCTGGATTGAATGTGTCAGGGGTGGTCCACTCTTCTGGGTCCTTGTGCAGCGCAGTCAGATTGCACAAAACCATGGTCCCCTAGAGAAGGCAGCAAACACTCAGGATGGGCTTGACCTCAGCTACACACTTATGCAGCGAGGTGGATGTTTTCTGCTCCCAAGCCAGGGCCTGACTATACCCTCACCTTGCCAATCCCACTATCTTCTGAGCCCAACAAACTCCCTCCAACCTGCTCAGGTCCCTGGTCTTTGCCATGCTACCACTTGCCATGAGGGACAGCAAATGCCTGCTGGGAACTTACTAGGCAAGTGTGGCTCCTCTTGACTGAATGTGGGTCTTCCCCACAGGGACAGGGCAGTTTAGGACTTGAGAGAGGACATGCCATGTAAGAGCTTTCCCCATCAGTACTGTCCCACAATCAACTCAGCTGCTCACTAAAGTGGTAACAATGGCAGCAGTAACAAGGTAAAAGATGTCTCATTCATTCCTGTCACTGTCCCTCCCCTGGTCCAATGACTACTACATTGCACAGGAGGTTTAATAACAGCATCAGGTCACCCAGTAAAAGGAACCACTATCCAAGCAAGTACAGGGCAAGGAACCCAACAGTCCTCCTTAATGCCTTCTTTTCCCTCATTGTGCTGGCATGTAGTTCTTCAGTGAAGCTGCTGGATTTTACTTTAAATTTCTTTTGATTCTGACCCACCTATTTCCTGTCTGCTGCATTAGTCCAGGCTACCACCTTGCTGTCTATCTGTGATAGCTGGCTAAATGCCCATGTTCTCTCCCCTTTCCATCTGCTCCACACTTGGAAAGTAGAATGAACTTTGAGTAGGGTTTAATCATGTTATAGTCATCTACTCACCCACCCATGCCTTGAACTTGGGAGAACACTTCAATATCTTCCCCTCACTCTTAGGTGACAGATCCTTGTCTGGCCTCTGTCTGGGCCACCCACTCTCTATCTGCACTCCCATGACATTGGCCACTTTCAGCATCTCAGGCACCTGTGTCCCCACTCATTTCTGTACATTTTAACATGTTGTTTGCAGTGTCTGGATGTCTTTCCTCCTTACTTTGTCACTGAGATAACCTTTAAGCATTCAGCTGTCCTCAGCTCAAACATCGGTGCCTTTGGAAGCCTCCTTGAATCACCCCTGCTTCCACCCCCATTTCAGCCAACTTTCAGCTCTTAGAAGCCTGTGAGTGTTTCCCATGGGACAGTTAGCAGAGTTTCCAAGTACATGATTGCATGGTTATTTTCTGTGGTGTTGTTATTCCAGATCTGAGCATTTTAGGTTCTTAATGAACACTTGTTGATTTATTAAAGAATAACTGCTATGTTAAGTATGTTCTAAACTAAGCACTATATTTAATGTTCTACATGCATGGCTTTATTTTACTTTGACCTGTGAGGTAGGTTTTGACGCATTTTATAAATAAAGAAATTGAAGTGCTGAGAGACTAAATAACATGCCCAGAGTCACATAACAAAAGGAGATAGAGCCATGATTTGAACCAGGTCTACCTGACATGGAAGACATGGCTCCTATACTCTACAACAAAGTAACTTAGATCTCTCAGTTCTCAAGATGGTTATTAAAGTTGGCATTAAAAATCAGTGGCAGGTCTGGGCTGGTTGCCTGGAGCTTACATGAATTGCTAGAAAAATGCAAGTAGCACCTGGGAAAAGTTTAGGCCTAGCCTTCACCTACAACATGGCCAATCAACAAGAAGCATGAATGCAATAGCTGCAGGTGTTGCTGTTTTCCTGAGTCTGCAGGGACTATGGCCAAATGAGTACAATGATTAAAGCCCTCTGGTTCTTGTTTTAAGCTTGTGGCTAAGTTGGACACATGCAGAGGGACAGAAACAAGTGGCATGAATCCACAGAACCCCACCAAGGTGGTGAGGAAGCCAGGGAGTTGCAAATGTGCAGTGTGGAGAGAGGACACTAAGGTGCACAGAAGAGCTGTCTGCTGAAGTCATAAACTTGGTGGGTAGAGTGAGATCAGAATTTCCTTTGTGAGGACACAGAATTGAACAGGGAGGAATGGAGAGCAATCCCAAGCAGACTTTTTTCAGGTCAAGGTAAAACAACTCCTGTGTAGAGAACATGATGTGTAAAAAAGATGAGCTTGGGAATCAGGAGAGATTTGGTTCTTGAACTCCTGTCACTTTGTAGCTGAGAGATCTTATATAACCTGAATCTCTAAGAGCCCTGATAGGCCTGATTTCCCAATTTATATAATAGAAATAATAGACTTAATACTGAAAGAACCTATTGGTCCATGACACATGTAAGTACTGCTTAGTAAGGGTTAGTTCCTTTCTCTCCTTTTCTAATACTTAATATTGCACACACGTGGATGGCTTCTCTTATGGGGTAGGCCCCTCATGACTGCAAGTAAAGGCTGAAATAATACCTGTGGGCATATTATGTTAGACCTTAGCTCAGGTGGTCTCAGTTGTCTCTTCATATTTTAACACTGTAGAACCCTAGGATTGTGAAGCAGAATTTCCACAGTAGGTATGGCAGGTCCCTAGTCCTGAAAGATGCTCTACCAAGGCAAAGAAGAAAATTCCATGACAAGTCTGACTGAGAATGGTTGCCTGCCTGCAGTATCTCCACAAAGACTCAACATACACTTTTCATAGTAAAAACATGGAAGAATCCCACAGCAATAAAAACCCAGTCTTTGCCTAAACATATTTGACCTAGGAATCCCCCTTCTCCTTCATCATAACTGTTAATATCTAGTTGAATTTCTGTTCTAAAGGCCACACTAGAAGAAAAAATTTAGCATTGAAACAGGAATAATATATCTTTCTCCCCATTTAGGTGATTCCCTAGGACAAGAATCCACATCACTTTTCCAGTTCAGATTGCTGCCATTTGAAAAGATGAGTTTGAAGATCTGAGGCAGGAGCCCCTACTTACCTTGGGTAGGTAGTATCCAGCCAGCGTGGTATCCTCTGTCACTTCTCTGGGCACATTCAGGGGTATGATGTTTCCCATTCTTTGCACCTCATGGACCACAGCATTGGTGTAGGGCATGAACTCCCGAGAAGCTGTGCTGGGCAGCTGTGACCTGCCAATCACTCTGTCTATCTC
>PVIW01018739.1:0-10993 GCA_004026585.1 Noctilio leporinus | reverse complement strand
ATATACAAAGGGCCCAGAGGCATATGAAAGAATGCTCAACATCACTAGTCATCAGAGAGATGCAAATTAAAACTGCATTAAGATACCACCTCACACCTGTCAGAATGGCAATCATCAGCAAATCAACAAACAACAAGTGTTGGCGAGGATGCGGGGCAAAGGGAACCCTCATACACTGTTGGTGGGAATGCAGGCTGGTTCAGCCACTGTGGAAAACAGTATGGGGTTTCCTTAAAAAACTAAAAATGGAACTGCCTTTTGATCCAGCAATTCCACTCCTTGGACTATACCCAAAGAATCCTGAAACACCAATTCTTAAGAACCTATGCACACCTATGTTCATAGCGGCACTATTTACAATAGCCAAGTGCTGGAAACAGCCTAAGTGCCCATCAGTGGATGATTGGATCAAAAAACTTTGGTACATTTACACAATGGAATTGTATATAGCAGAAAGAAAAAAGGAACTTGTACCCTTTCCAACAACATGGATGGAACTGGAGAGTATTATGCTTAGTGAAATAAGCCAGTCAGTGAAGGACAAATATCATATGATCTCACCCATTACGGGACAATAATGAGCAAAGCTAACAATAAGCAAAACAGAACCAAGTATATGAATACAAGGAATAGGCCTTCAGTGGTCAGGGGGAACGGGGATGGGGGGAGGGGGGAGGTGGAAGCAAAGAAGGGGAGCAGCTTAGACAAGAACCTAGTATGGAGGAACCATGGACATGGACAACAGGTGGGATTGACTTTGGGGGGAATGGGTGAGTGGGGAGGGGGACAGAGGGGAGCAAAAAGGAGATGGATATAATACAACAATAAAATTAAAAAAAAAAAAAAAAAGAACCAGCTTTTGGTGTACAGTGCCACTGACACATTGGGTCTGGATCTGATTCCTGCCCCCAGCTCCCAGCTGTGCAGCAGTTGCTGGCCTCACAGCAAATAGAAATTGGCCCCAGGGAAGGAGCTGCTGGAAATCCAGCCCTTGGTACAAAGGAAAGTCATGGTAAATATCACCTTGCAGTGCTGCCAAGATACTCAGTATAAAGTTATACAATAATCTGACTTTTTCTCAAGGGACCCTTCTGTACTAATGCCTAAGATAGTATAGAAGCATGTGGTTTTCAGACCAAATGTGTTTGCTTGTGGTTGTTGTCCTTTGACTGGTGTTCAGCATCTTTGATACTTTTTATAATACCCAGAACTTGCCAAAGAAGTCTTTCAGGGAGGTTTAGGAGATGACAGAAAGAGAAGCTTATTTGTAACAGGAGGAAAAGCAATAATTATGAAAAGGTCAGTGGAAGCAAGAAAAAAGAGAATCAAGGAAAAGAGACTGGGAACAAGTTTAATCTGAGGTTTTCATATTGTGGTTGATAGATTTGGGTTGGAAGTCTCATTCTCAAGAATGTCTGGCGCCAGCCACTATACCTGAACCCAGTTAGTAGGGAAGAGGGAATGGGGTTCAGGCACAATGAGGAATCTGTGTTACACACAGCCAGGGTGTGGGCGTGGGGGAGCCAGCCTAGCAAGCCTAGCAAACCTAGTATTTAGAATTACGGACACTTTTGATGAACTTTTCTTCTAGGAAATATTTTACCAGGTTGACAGAGTTTAGCAGTGCAGGGGGTGGGAGGACATCACTGAAGTTTGGAGCAGGAAATTTCTTCTTCTTGTGGGAAACTATTTTCAACTGGGTACTGAAAGCATTTGAAAGTCTATATATGCCTTCCATGATCGCTATGAAGAAAACATCAACTATGGGTCCTTGAACATAGCAGAGCAGTGGTAGATAAAATTCCTGGAGAATTAAATGGGCATGGAATTATCAAATTATCTGTACAGCATCTCAGGTGGCTGTTTCCATTCAGATCAGAGAAATCAAATGCAGAGTTTTGAATGTCATTGAATCCACGGGAGAGATGTAGGAATTACACATAAGTACTAGGGAGCAGACAATGTGTTCTTATGATTGCAGCATTCAGAGAGCAGGAGAAGAAGTTTGTAGGTGGATTATAGACTGTGTAATGAAGATGGAGCTTGGGTCTCAGGTTCTCTGAGAAAACCAGGTTGCCATAAATGTGGCCGTGTAGGATGCTGAGAAGCCAGAGTCTAGAACTTTCCCACAGTGTTCTCATGGTTTATTCCACTTCTGTTTCATTCTTCTATCTAGTTCTGCATCTGTTCCTTCTCTTCTACCCCTACCATTTTACCACTTACAGCAATCCTTCCCTACCATCACTAAAAGATCTCCTGCAATGCTCTATTATGAAAAAAAGTAAGAGTGCCTATAATATGCTAGGTTTGTGTACTTCACATGCATCATTTGATTTCATGGTAACTGTATTTCAAGCTCGTAGGAACAGAGGGTACTAGTTAGTTGTGGGCCAGTATTTTTAAACCAGATTGACAAAGGTTGCTACAAGAAGATCCTGCAAAATCTCTAAGGAAGGGAAAATGAAAACTACATGGTTTGCTTAGGCTATTTTTAACAGTCAAATATGTCTGGGAGTCAGGTTTGAATCAAGGAGTGTCAATAGCAAGTCAAGGATTGTTGGTACTTTTCTGAGCAGGGGGAATGAAAAAACATACCATGCCAAGGAGCAGTAGGGGTTGAAATTGTATTGTTGAATTCATTGAACGTACACTGATTCAGGAGATATGTGGGAGGCTGAGCAGTTGATTTCTCAGTGGTGGACCTTAGCTGGCCAATTGTCACACACCTGGTTATTCTAGCTTTATTTTCCAGCTAAAGACAGATGGACCTTTTGATCTGAGATGTTTTGCTATGCTCAGAGAGCTCATAGCTAAAGCACAGCTGCACACTGTGAGCAGAGATAGTTTTCATTTAACTGGAACCACCCTGATGAAGTTATGTAATCCAGAGTGTCTGAGTCAGGGAAATAAGGGGGCAGTGAGGGAGCATGGAGATCCCAGAGGCTTCTGTTAGGGTTTTTAGAAGATAACTTGTGGGATGTGGAAGTAGGCGATGGAGTGAGCATTTAATGTCCTTCACATGGGGCTGATTAAAAAAAAATTCTCTCTGACCAAATGATCAAGTCAGTCTCACAGAGCTTGAGTGATGTGCGTAGAGCAAACTAACCTCTCATTGTGCAAATGAGAAACTGAGGCCCCAGGAGATTCGTACAAGGCCAAACAGCGAGGAATGGATAGAATGAGATTCCAATCCTTGTCTTCAGACTCTAACTTTATTTACAACACACTACGTGGAGTTGAATTTATTTTTTTAAGGTTTCTAATTCAGTCCTGCATTTGATATGGCCAAGTTAGTCTCTTGCTTCCTTTTATGAAGACTGAGACTATAGATGTTATTATTTCCTCGTTAGCAATGATACTAGAAGCGCATAAGAATTTTACACAGCTGATAATAAACTCCCACTCATGGCCTGAGGAAAAGGTTGAAAATTTTTACATTAAAAATATAAAAATCCCAAACACACTCATGGATCCAGTTCTTACTAACATTCCTTTTTCCTTATGCTTTCCTTTATTTGGGGCTTCCCAAAGTTTAAGATGATTTATTTTGCACAAAATAGAATTTGTTCTTGAATCCTGCTGGTGTAAACGCAAAGCTAAATAAATGGAAATAGATATAAGTCCCAGGAATGAATCAGACTTCTTGCTTAGAGAGCAAGCACATAATTCAATCCCTTCTGGTAGATAAGAAAAATCCACAGGGCGAAAAGTCAATCCATAGGACCTTACTCAAGTTCTTTGTTTTTATTTGCAGCATGATAGGGTTTTCTTGCTTCTCTTCATTATAATTCATTCTTGGTGGTGGTGGGGACTTTAGTAAGACAGGAAAAAAAAGAGACTTTGTCAGCACAAAAGTGTTATGAAAGATGGTCAATATTAGTGAGGAAAGGTATGTTACAAGTGGTGTCTCTCCTAGACTCTGAAAGACAAAATAATCAAGACTCACAGGACATAGAGAAGCTAATTCACACTCCCCTCCCCCAGGGATGGAGTCAGGACACTTGAGGGAAAGACAGAACTGGAAGAAGTAGCAGAGACATGGACAAAGAGATGAAAAGGGAGACCAAAGAGAAAAGGGCCTCTCAAAGTTCACCAAAGATAAGCTCTGCAAGGACTGAAGAGTTACTTGATGGAAAAAGTAGAGGGCCCCATGTGTATTTGTGGTTATCTAATCAATGGCAAACATTTATTTTGGTGATAGACTATATGCTCGAGGTAAAATATAATTTGCTGTACAAATGGATACCCTTTTGCAAGTAAAAGGAGGCATTACTAATTATACTGATACAATGGATATAAACTGGTACTATCAGATGGATCTGGACATATGATCACAGACTGTGCCTATGTATACCCTTTCTAGACCTCACAGACATAGCTAAGACATTAGACTTATAGTCTCATTCAAAGTGCAGCTATTAAGCATTGATATATCTGGCACTATACTCGGTACTGAGCATTTAAAGCTGTTTCTGTATCAGATGAGTTGTCCTTTCTGTGGCTGAGCTTTCATGACATCAAAGAGCAAGGCAAAACCTTCACAGTCCATTTCACAGCCTAGTTCTTAGCAAGGCTTGTGTGCATGGCTTCCACCTGGCCTCACCTGCATGGTGGTGGCTACCCACCCTGGAGCATGGTGAGTCAAGTGGTGTGATTTTGTTCTGCTTCTGCCTTGCATATGCTGATTTTAATCAAATGAATGCCTGATCCTGTAGTGAATCTTATTAAGTCCTTTGCCCTTCCCCATTCCATCTGTTACTTGTCTCATTCTCTGTCCTCCAAATGGAATAAACTTTTTCCTCTCAGATTTATTTTTTCTTTTTGTGTTTGATGTCTTTCAGAAATGAGCCTGGAGTCAAGAATTATAACCCAGCAGGAGTGGGTCTCACTGAGGGTTTTCAGTGTCCTGAATTTCTCTCTCTGATGCTCCGCTTCTCTAATCAGCAAAACTTCCAGTTCTGTTTTTCATACAGTGTATTGTGGCTCTGCTGTTGGTTTCTCAGACCTTCCCATTAGGACTGCAATTACTCGCTCCCCAGGGTGCAAAAGACCCTTGGGATACACAGTTATGGTCTCATCAACTTGAATCAGTAGGTCTGTATCCAGGCCCTGCTGCAGAGCCCAATTACCTTCTGGTGGGTGGATCATAACCTTGCTTCAGTGGGCCTTTCTAATCCTCCTGAGTTGTTTGACTATTGATCCATGACTAAGAGACTTCAGGGCCTTTATCCTGGGAATAGCAAAAGAGTACAGACAAATCTTCCCCAAGGAGCATACTTTTATTTACTGTAGTTTTGCTCCTTGACAGGTATGATAAAGTTTTACACCGGAGAAATGGATAATATTTATAAGGTGTTGATGGTATGGCAAGTTCCAAATTTGGTTCTCTTTCATCAAGCATAACCCCAGACCAGACACCTGGGCTTTGTCCCTCTTTTGTATCATTTACTTCACATCTGTGCCAGTTTCCTCCATTTTTTAAGGTCCCATGAGAGCAGGCTGCTTTTGTCTCTAGTCTTTCAACCCCTCCCTCACCCTACCCTACCGAACCCTAGTGCTAAACCTGTTGTTTTCCTCAAAGAAGGTAATTGGTACATGTTTTCAAACTCAATAAATATCCTTGGCCTATAAGTCAGTAATTTCCTTATTTGATACTTCCTGTACCCTGAAAGGTTCTTTGATAGAATGTGGGAGTCTATGTCCCTTGAGTAAAAGTGTCATACCAAAAATGTGGAGAATTTGAAAGTCACTCTGTGTGCAGTCCTGCAGGGATGTTTTGCTACCCCAGTTGCAGGATCTTCAGGCCCTTAGGGATGCAGGTGAAATATAGAGTTGATGCCCCATACAACCTTTTGATTCTTCCTGTTTCTTGCTGTTGCCATCTGCCAAACTCACAAACATGCTTTGCCATAGATGGAAGGAATGGTATCATTCACCTAAAAATACTCAACTAAGGCCCTGGCTGGTGGCACAGTGGATAGAGTGCTGGCCTGTGAACCCAAAGGTCACTGGTTCGATTCCTCAGCCAGGGCACATAACCAGGTTGCAAGCCAGGTCTCCAGCCAGGTCTGTAGCTGGAGGCAGGTGAAAGACAACCACACATTGATTTTTCTCTCTCTCTCTGGAAATAATAAAATCTTTAAAATAAATAAAAGCAGCTAAAAAGAATACTCAACTAAACTAAGGCCCAGGGCCTGCCTTACGGAGCACCTGAATCTTCGGTTGACCCCCAAACCAAGTTAGCCTAATATGTGCCCCACCTGAACTAGACAGGAGTAAATCCAGCCTAAACAAACAAAAGGAATAAGACATTGGACAAATGGCCAGTTGATATTCTCTACATACTTTTCCTATTTATTTATTGTTTCAACTCAGCTGTGCATGCTCTTTCCCCTATTTGACACTTTCATGTTGCTTCCTCTATTAATAGTCATGGTGTAACAGGACCCTTTTGGCCGGGGGGTGGGGGTGGGGTGGGGGGGTGGGTGTCAATTTTAATGGGCCCGTTGCCAGGAATAACTCTTAATAACAGAGTTTGGTGAAAAGGAAAGGTATTTTGTTTATTTGAAGGTTATACAGATTTATATTAAAGGTGCAATTGGGCCATTAAACCCCACTCTCTTTAAAAACACCCACAATATAGAGTCCTGTCTGAATCGGCTAATTTTAAAACAGGCAAGCAAAAAATGCCATCTTTCAGAAACACAACAGTTCATAACTTAGCATTCCAGTTATAAACTCAAAGTTCCTGGCAGCTGATGTATCCAATTTAGGGGAGGATCTTGTGCACACTCCCCAACTCTTACACCATAAGTAATTCCCTATCTCTGTGCAAACTGCATGTTTCCCTTTTCCCCACTTTGCTCCCTCCTTCTCAAACCAGGTGAGTTCTCAGGCCAAGTGGTGTCTGCCTGCAGGTCTTGGGATGGTCGGGGAGAGAGAGGGAGGAAAGGAAGGAGGGAGGGAGCTTGTCTGCACATCCATCCAGGTGAGAGAGGGACCACTTGTCTGCTGCCCTACTTTAAGCCATTAAGGCAGCCTGTGACACAGTGGTAGGGTGACCATCACAGCCTCCTGTGAAATCTCAAGTAGTCCTATAAATTCCTTCATCACCTTTCTAGGGTCAAAAACCCCTCCCATCTTCTTGGAGTAAGAGGTTTATCTAATCATTTGCATAACCAAGACACTAGTCACCAGCCATAGATATGCAAAGTACCTCTCTCAAGAAAAATGACTGACTTCAGTGTTCCATCCCAAACTACAAGGAGTAGGGGATTTTGGCTTTCTTCCACTCTGTAAAATGGGACTTCTGGTCAGCCTGAGAAGATTATGCTTCTTTACCACCTCTGGGTAAACCTCTGGTGGCCAGGAATTCTATTTGTGTTGCACATGAGAACAATCCAAATTTCTGCCACACTGAGGGCAACAGTGTGTATGTGTGTATTGGCCCCTATGAACGAATGATGGCATTAGGAAACATCACATGAATTTCCAAGTAGAGAATAAGAATGCAAAATATAGTAACTTTCTGTTTAGGAAGTAGACCCCCCTCTTGTTCAAGGCTGGGTAGTGAGAAACCTGAGCGAGTATCTTCTGTTTATGTAGTGATAGCCATGAGTTTGGAAGGTAAAGAGGTGTCATATAGGGTCAACTATGTGTGGACATGCAGCATATGCCCTGCATGAAGTCGGCTTCTGGTTAGGAGGGAGCAAGGGTTGATATTTCGTTTCCTGTCTGCCCAGAAGAAATGCCTTTTTGCAGTTCTAGTAATACTAAGCCTTTTAGTTATCTACCTACTAAGAAGAAGCAATACTATCACAAAGATTGTGTCTTAATTCAGTAAAAATGTAGAATATAGTCTTTTGATTCTAGGTAGGTATTCTTTGCCTAGACCCATTATCATGCCATGTGTGCAACCAGGTACAACCCAGAAATGGTGGCTACTAAATTCCTTTAGGGTGGATCTTCCTTCTACCCTTTTCCTGAGTTGCAGTATTTTAAATGTAAACATTCTTTCCAGCACTGACTGATGCAACAGCACACATAGCTACTAAACACAGAGCTTCTGGCTCCTGGGAACCCTTGGTAATCAGTGCCAACTGGAGCGCCTTAAACAACAGCTGAGAAAGTCAACAGAAACTTGAAGAGTTTTCTAATCTAGGCATAAGCAGCCAGTCAAAGCTTCTTCGAAATGTAGAAATTTGATAAAGATATGGAGGCCCTGAATTGGTAAAGAAGGGGGTGAAATATTCTGGTAAAAGTGAATATAGGCATAAACCAGTTGTGTCAGGGACAGATACTTTCTTAGTGTGGCTTGAACTTGAGTTTTACAAAAGGAACTGCATTTTAGGAACTTGAATTTTTAAACAGGTTTAAGAGAAGCAATGACGTTGCAAGTTCAATAGGCATGGACTATGTCTTACCTATTTAATGTCATTTTGTAACAGGACCCTTGTGTGCATGGGGAGGGGGGTCCTTTAGTTTTTAATGAGCTCAATTTGCCTGCTGCCAGGAATGACTCTTAATAACAGAGTTTGGTGAAAAGGAAAGGTGTTTTGTTTGTTTGAGGGGTATACGGATTTATATTAAAGGTGCAATTGTGTTGTTAAATATCACTCTTTTTAAAAACACCCACAATACACAGTTCTGCCCAATTAGGCTAGCTTTAAAACAGACAAACAAAAGATACCATCGTTCAGAAACACAACCGTTCACAGTTTAGCATGTACTCATTTAGGGGAGGATCCTATGCACACTCCCCAACTCTTATACCACATATAATCCCCTATCTCTGCACAAGCTGCATGTCTCCCTCCCCTTTGCTCCCCACTTCTCAAATCAGGTTGTTACGGGAACAGACTCAGGCGGAACTCCGAGATGAGTGAAAAAGTAGGCACTTTATTACGCGCGCGGACCCAGAGGAATCAGTCTCCAAATTCTGGGCCCCGAGTAAGGGTCTCCCCTCCTTATATACTTTTGGGGAGTGGGCGGAGGCGGGGACAAACGGGGAACAAAGGATAGGGACCTAGGGCAGGAAAACAGATCCTACTCTAAGTTAGAGCCCCTATCTATGGCTCGATCTCCTACTCCCTGCTGAGTGTTTCTGTTACATTCCCCCCTCTTGATGCCCTCTGCAGTCAGGCTGACTGCCGATGGCATCACAATAAGCCCTTTCACGGCTCCACTGCAGTGAGGCCTGATACTGATTATGCTGCAGAGTCAGTATCTTGGTAGTGGCCTTGCGGCAATCACTGACTCTATGCCCTGGAGGAAGGTTCTTAACAACCAAGGGCCTAGGGTGACACCCATAAGTATTATTATTACAGGTCCTATGAAAGGGAGTAGCCATTGGATCCAGTACTGGACGGCTGAGCCGGCTCTCCAGGACCCTAACCCTTCTGAACGCTTCCTGATGGTTTCTCTAAGTTCTTTAACCTTCTGTGTTATTATTCCTGACTGGTTGACAAAATAACAGCACTCTTCACCCAGAAATAAACAGGTGCCCCCTTTCTCAGCAGTGAGGAGATCCAATGCTCGCTGGTTCTGGAGGACTTCCTCAGCTAGTGAATTTATCTGTTGCTGGATTGTGGTGAAGGAGTCAGCTATTTTGTCCATGTCTTCATTCAGCTGGGCAGACAGTTTGTAGTATGTGTCAGCTGACATACCTAGGGCTGCTGCTCTGGCGTCTGCCCCAAGAGCTATGCCTAGTTCTGCTAGGGCTGCCAGGGGAGCCCCCCTCTTCTTCCGGGTGACAGGCCCCCTCCTTCCTCTGGAGGACAGGAGCTTAGATACCTCCGCAGGGGTTCTGAGGTTTATTTCTGGAAGTAGGAAGATGTCTAAGCATCTGCCTGTCCAGTTTGCTGGGAGGCATCTATATGCTGTATCCCCACACAACAGGAAGAGGCCTCTTTCCGCACAAAAGGTAGTATTGTTGGGTACTTTTTTCTGCCGGGAACAGAGGTCTGAACGTATACTTCCGACCTTAGTCCCATGGGTGGAGGTGCTGCCTGCCCAATAGCAGGTGGTGTTGACCTTATTGTTGGCTAAGGATATCTCTGAGGCAACTGGCCCTATAACTATGGGTGCTTCTTCCTGCTGTCGCCTGGTACTCTTTGCCCAAGTTGCTGGCACCGGACTACCCATTAGTCTTTGAGTCCCTAGGGGCAGGCAAACCCAGCATTCCTTGGTAGTATTGCTAATATTTTGGTAGGCTGAGTAGATGGCTTGTACAGTCTGATGTACCCGAAGTTCAGGGCTGATTCTCCTTAAGACTGCACGGAAGGCCGTCAGATTAGCCCCCCTATACCGGGTTTCTGGCTGTCTTAATTGTTTGGCTAAATCCTTTGCTGCCTGCAACTTGGCACGATCTATCTCAGTTGGCTTCAACTGGCTCAGTCCTCCAGTCCCCAAGTCCCGGTATGAAGGATGATATCCCCAGCACACTCTCTGTCCAGGTTGTCCATGGGCCTCACAGATCCGAGACTGATACCCATCAGTCCCCTGCATTATGCCAGTGCTGTAGGACTGGCCCTCCCATACACATAAGGTTACCTCTCCTGTTATGCAGTGATGGGGCATGCCAGTAGAGGACTTGAAAGGCGCCGCTGGCACCTTGTAGGTTGCTACTCCCCCTGATAGCCGGATCATTCGTCCTGCTCTAGTGGGGCAATTACACACTGGGGTAGGGACTTCCTGGGTCAGACAAAGCAGCCACAAAATACAATGGCACCAACCAAGCAGACATATGCTGCTCCAACGGCTACCCCTTCGCACAAGCCCCATGTGGGTGGTACAATATCAGTCACCAGTAGTCCGAGGAGGAAGATGGCAGCTCCACTGATCAAAATTAGGTCCCCTTGGGAACAATGGCCCAATCCCCGGGGGACTTGTCAGTACTGAGCCTTCTTCGTAGAGTCAAAGCTGGCAGTCTCGGTGGCACAGCTCCAGGTCCGCTGTCGGCCTCGGTTCCCTCGGGATCAGCCGCTCTCTTGGC
>PVIW01018738.1:0-10993 GCA_004026585.1 Noctilio leporinus | reverse complement strand
CCTGCAGCTCTCTTAACCCCTCTTCAGTCTTGTTCAGCCTTTTTTGATTCTCTTGTACTGTCTTGGAGTATTTGTCTACATTATCCTCCAACTCGCTGATCCGGTCCTCTGCTTCCTCTAGCCTACTGTTGATTCCTTCTACTGTATTCTTCAATTCAGAAATTGTATTCTTCATTTCCTCCTGGCACTTATTGATCATTTCCATGTCCTTTTTCATGCTGTTGTAGTTCTCAGTAAGTTCCTTGTAACTTCCCTGGAGTTCTTTGTAATTCCCCTGGAGTTCTTTGTAATTTCCCTGGAGTTCTTTGTAATTTCCCTGGAGCTCTTTGTAATTTCCCTGGAGCTCTTTGTAGTTCTCCTGGAGTTGTTTACAGTTTTCTTTGATGTGGCTGAGCTCACTGAGCTTCTCTATCATCATTCTTTTGAATTCCTTATCTGATATTCCAGGTGCCTCTGTTTCATTTTGTATTCTTTCTGGGGATTCTTCCTTTCCTTTTGGTGATGTACTGATTCTTTTTTTTTCCCCATTTTGGGTGTCTGTTCTTGCTTGCTCTTTATTTATTTATTTATTTTTGTTCTTTCCTTGGGTTAACCTGCTTTGCTTCCTTGCCTTAGTTGAGCCCCCTTCTGTGATAGGAAATTTGTGGAGTTCAGTGTTGCCCTCTCCCAGATTTTCTCCACTTGCTGTTCTTGGTGTGTCCTTTATTTGGGCTGTCTGGTTGTATTCTAGGCCTGTGGGCGGTGAGGAACCAGCCGCAGGCGACAGCGACCCAGGGGCGGGCAGGGCTCCTGGGGTCCATGGCCCGAGGGGCGGCGGGGGGAATGCGCTGGATCGCAGGACGGGTTCCGCAGGGCGGGACTCCGGAGCTGCTGGCACTGGGCGCCTGGGCTGGCCAGACGCTGCCGGGCTGGCTCGCCATCTGCCGGCCCGGCCCTGGGCCCGCAGGGTGACCTCCGCCGTTCCCGATGAGTGCTTCTAAGTCCGCTCCACGCTGGTCACATCCCAGATGTTGTGCGACGCCGCGACGCCGGCCCCTTTGAGCTGCTGCGCTCCCGAGAGCCCTGGCCGCCTCCCAGGCTCCCTCCGGGATGTGGACAAATAAAGCCAGAGTTTGGGCTAAAGTCCATGCGCGGAGAAGCAGACCTTAAAGGGACATCTGCCTCTCATGGAGAGGGTGATCCCTCCTTTTTATTTTTTAAATGCATTTCAAAATAAGTTGCCACATCAGTTCTCTTCATCAGCAAATATTTCAGCAAGCACATCATTAACTAGAATTCAGTATTTGTTTAACTGTTATTTTTAATATAAAATTTACAAATAGGAAATCTATAACTCTTTAGCCATTCAATGATTTTTGACAACTGCATACACCTGTTGTTAACTCACCTTCCTATTAAGATACAGAACATCATTACTCCAGAAAGTTCCCTCTGCCCCTTCCCAGTCAATTTCTGACCCGACTGATTTTCAGAGGAAACTGCTGTTCTGATTATTTTCTACCACAGATTAGATTTGTCCACTCAAGAACTATGTAGGCCCTGGTGTTTTTTTTTTCACAGGCTCTTTAGTTGTAGCCAAGGGCCACTGTCTTACCTATTTCTCTGTGTGTCATGGAACCTCTTTTCACAATTGTGTGAATGTGATAAGTATGCCTCTTTTCACTGGTGCCTCTTGCTTCTCCATGCAAGTGGAGTTTGAAGGCTCTGGTTTTACTTTATTTTTATTACAAAAGCTTTACATGCTTGTATAAATTTATACACCTAAAGTAAACAGTGAAAGCCCTACTTCCCCTTACCTGTACCCATAACTCACCTCACCAAGGAAAACAGGTTAAGGGGAGGATATTTTACATGTCCGCACACATGCACACATACCTCACAGGCTTTGGAATTAAAAACAAATGCAAAAAGGATCATGCTATACTACTGATCTCTTATTTGCATTTTTTAAATTTGCGTTTTCCCTATGACTGGGGCAGAGAAGGCGGCTCAGTGTTTGGACAAGCAAATAGGCTGTGAATTTCCCAATGACCACATTATACATAATTTCAAAACAAAACCTCATCCAACAGAATACAATAATATTTTTCTCAAAATATTTAAGTTATGATGTATATGCAGTAACATACAAATCTTAAGTGATGAATTTTTACATATCCGTGAACCCAAGTAAGAACCACTTAAGATTTAGTGATTTTCCAGCATCCCATGTTTCCTTTTAGTTGACAAAATCACTTTAAAAATCATGGTAAAATATACACAACATAAAATTCAGCATTTTAACCATTTTAAAATGTATAACAGTGGGATTAAATACATGACAAAAACACTTTAAATTTTTTATTTGGCTGTTAGTCTTTCAGTGTTACTCTCAGTACAATTCTGAGTCAGAATTGTTCTCAAAGGCTGATTACAAAAAGCAACAATTTCCACACCTACACTGTGATTGCTTCTTTATTTCCCTTTATCTTGAGGAAACCGCTTATAGCTCTTTCAGTGATTTTCCATACTTTACATGATTATTTTTCTACTTTTTAATTTTAATTTTAGCATTGTCTTCTCATCATGGGGGGTGAGGACTGAACTCTTTAAAACCCCTTTTGCCTCATAGCCACATGCCTTCCGCCTTCCCCCCACTCCTTATATTGATGTGATAATTTTGGTTATATCACTATTTAGTGTTTGCACTAACCTGACCATGTAAATGAGATACAGCTGAGCCAAATAGTATGCTTATGCTATGCTACTTCTTTCCTACAAACTGTTTGTTTCCCCCCCATTAATGGAAACTTTGGGTGCCATCTCAAGACTCGTCTAAAGCTGAATACCTGCCCTAATTCCTTGAGAAATTATTGGAAAGGAGAGTTGACTAGCCCAGACGATCTCTTTTTGAGTCACCCTGGGCAACTGAATTCCATACTTCCCTTTCCCTTTCTCCCCTTCTCTTCTCCTCTCAGCGAATTATAGGCTCCCAGCTGTCTCCCGGGCTCCAGTATTTTGGTCAGTCACTGAGTGGGGGCCAGGACCTCACAATGGATGGAATGGTGGACCTGGCTGTAGGGGCGCAGGGAGGGGTGCTGCTGCTCAGGTAAGAACCTCTTTCAGAGTACACAGGTTTATCTTCCCTTGAAGGGGCAGCTTTGCTGCCTGAAGACCTTGACGGCCTTTTCGTGTCTCTACAGGTCCCAGCCTGTGCTCAGAGTTGAGGTGACCATGGACTTCACGCCCAGGGAATTGGCGAGGAATGTATTTGAGTGTCAGGAACATGCGGTGACAGGCCAGAATGCTGGGGAGGTCAGCGTCTGCCTCCATGTTCGCAAGAACACACAGGGCCGGTTGAGGGAAGGTGAGTCAGGGGATGGGGTGAGGGTTGTGTAAGACTCAGCAAGTTAAAGGACTAGGGCATCAACAGGTAGCCCAGCCTTCTCAGCCTTTTTAGTAGTTTGGAGCAAAGTGCTCCCAGGCTCCAACAGCCTTCTCTAAGCTTGGTTGAAGTAAGCAGCTGATTCCCCTTCTGGCAAACCCCATGAATAAGTGAGCATGTAGCAGTCTCTTACTCTCTTAAGTTCTCCAGATAACCAAGGGTTCCACACTTGCGAATTAACTGGGATCTTTTTTTTATTATTATTTAAAAACTGAGAACTCATTTAAAGGGGAGTTGGTGTTGATGAAGCTAAACAAATTCACAAAGCACTCAGACATTGATTTTGTCACAACAAACTTGTCTTTTTCCTGTTTCTACTTCTAAGGAGTGAGTTGTGCTTGGGGGAGAGGAATAGCCATGGTGGTAGGAGAGGGAAACAGTGGGAGGTCATAAAAGTAGGTTTCTAGCAGTAATCTTACTGGGCTGAGACAATAGCAGTCAGAATTTGGGGCAGCAAAATCTTGGCATGGAGAGGATTGCAGAGCAAGAACCCCCAAATCTACATAGAAACCCCTCTCAAAGCATTGACTGACTCTTAAGCCATGCACATACAGGCCAATACTCCGAGGACCTCAGGAGAAGACGGCAACTGGAAAGTTAAAGAGTTGAGCAGAAATTCAGTAGCTTCCCATTGCTGGGGAAACAGAGATTTGGGAGAAGCCTTTGTAAACAATTTAGTCTTTCTTTTGGGACAATGTCTGGAAGTCCAGAAACCAGGAGAAACAATAGATTAAAAAAAAAAAAAAAGATCCAAGGTGCTTCATAAATTATAGTTAGTTATCAGGTAGGAATTTAAAAATAACTCCAATTAGCCATGGCTGGTGTGGTTCAGTTTATTGGCATCGGCCTGTGAACCCAAAGGTCGCTGGTTTGATTTCTAGTTAGGGCACATAACCAGGTCACCAGCCAGGTCCGTAGCTGGAGGCAGGTAAAAGGCAACCATACATTGATGTTTGTCTCCTTTTCTTCCTCCCTCTCTGCCCTTGTCTCTAAAAATAATGAATAAAATCTTTAAAAAATAGTAACTCCAATTAACATCTTCAGGAAAAAAGAGGAAATGATAGAGGACTCCAGAAAAGACTAGAAATTCATAAAACAGAGTCAAATGGAAACTCTAGCACTGAAAAACACACTAACTGGAATTAAGAATTTCATAAATAGATCTAATAGGGCATTAGAAGCAGAACAGAGAATTAGTGAACTGGAAAGTAAAGCAATTAAAAACATCCAGAGAGAAAAAGATGAGAACTATAGGAAGAAACCATTAGAGATGTATGGGATATGATGAAAGATCTAATTAACATGTAATTGGAATTTCAAAAAGAAGGTGGGGGGAGAGAATAAGAAAGAAACAACAGTGAAAGTAATAATGGTGAAGAATTTTCTAAAACTGATGAAAGACATCAAGGCTTGTTACCAAATCAAAGCAGGATAAATGTAAAGGAAACCACATACTGTAGTAGGTTACACTGCTATACACACATTATACATGGGGCTATATACCTAGACACAAACTGCCGGAGGCCAAAGACAAAGTTAAAAAGTTAAAAGCAGCCAGATAAAATATGCTGAAATTTCCAGTATGTATCAGAATAGCTACCATTTATTGAGCATTTACTATGTGGCACTGGGAAGGAACAATTGTTGCCCTTAATTTAAAACTAAGAAATTGAGACTGGAAGAGGCCTTATCTGCCCAAAGTCATACAGCTGGGGGCGAAGGAGCTGGGCCTCAAACTCCTGCCTGCCTGACCCCAAATCAGGCTTCTTACCACTGTGATTACCTGCCCCTTCAGGAGAGATCCAGAGCATTGTCACCTATGACCTGGCTCTGGACCCAAGTCGCCAACATCCTCGGGCCATTTTTGTTGAGACAAAGAACAACACTCGCAGACAGACGCAGACCTTGGGGCTGAGTCGGAAATGTGAGACACTGAAGCTACAGTTACCAGTGAGCATGGGTAGCCACATTCCTGGGTCCTCCAAGCATCGGGTGGGCTTGGGACACTGAAAAGGCAGGCCCCCCAAACCACCACTATCTCTTAGGAGTGTGTAGAGGACTCAGTGACCCCCATTGCCCTGCGCCTGAACTTCTCTCTGGTGGGGCAGCCCTTGTCCTCTTTCGGGAACCTCCGGCCGGTGCTGGCTGTGGATGCCCTGAGAATCTTCACAGCCTCGGTGAGTTGCAGGGGAACATAAGGGACCAGAAGCCAAGATTGTTGAAACTCATTTTATTTCATTTCAAATAATTTTATTGCAGTATTTTATTTTATGGTATCATGTTACATCACTTCATTGTTTACTTTCATTGCATTTTATCATTTTCTGTTTTTTGCAGTTTCCCTTTGAGAAGAATTGTGGCAATGACAGCATCTGTCAGGATGACCTCAGCATCACCTTCAGTTTTATGGAGTGAGTGTCTTTTCCTCATTGCTACCTCCAAGCCTACGCAAGGCCTGGTGCCCCAGAAGGGGCCTGGTGCCCCCGAGGGAGCCCGGTGCAGAGCAGCTGCTTTGGAGGCGATTGTGTGGCTGCTCCATCCACTGTCTCCTCTCCCGCGGTGTCCACAACTCCTTCCCACCAACGCAGGCAGGCTTCCCACAGGGAAGTCCTCAGCCTCTCCTATCTGTTGCCCGCACAGCCTGGACACCCTGGTGGTGGGCGGTCTCCGGGACGTCAACGTGACGCTGACTGTGAGAAACCAAGGCGAGGACTCCTACAGTACTCGGGTTGCCTTCTTCTACCCACCAGGCTTGTCCTATCGGACAATGTCAGGGGTCCAGGTAGCCAAATTCTTCTCAGGCTCCATCTGACTTTGCTTTCTGGGTCCTCATAACTGGTGGTTGACATCCCCACCTCTGCTTCCCTTGTCTTCCAGAACCAGCACTCATGGCGATCCTGGCATGTGACCTGCGAGTCCCACCCTTCCACAACCCTGCTGGGGACCTTGCATAGCAGTATCTGCAACATAAACCAACCCCTCTTCCCAGGCAACTCAGAGGTCAGACTGAGGACTCCTCACCTTTTCTGCTTTGTCTTCTGAGTTCTTCTCTTCTTTTTTAAGGCGATTTTCCTTTTTTCCTGAGAAACAGGTTTATTGAGATAAAATTCATATACCACACAATCCACCCATTTAAAGTATACAAATTCAGTGGCTCTTAGCTTGTTCACAGAGTTGTACATCTATTACCATGATCAATTTTAGAATATTTTCTTACCCTAAGAAATGACCCTGCTCACCTCAGCCAGCAGCCCCAGTCCTATTTTTCCCAACCCTAGGCAACTACAAATCCACTTTCTGCCCCTTGATTTGCCTATTCTGAATATTTCATATAAATGGAATGATATAGTATATGGTCCTATGTGATTGGCTTTTCACTCAGCATTATGTTTTCAAGGTCCATCCACATTGTAGAACTACATATCTTTTTACTGCTGAGTAATATTCTGTTTTATGGATGCACCACACTTTCTTTATTCATTCTTCAGTTAATGAACGTTTGGGTTGTTTCTTCTCCCCTATTCTTATTAGTCTCTCCTTTCTCTAACTTCAGGTCACCTTTAATATCACATTGGATGTGGACCCCAATGCTTCCCTTGGAAATAAACTACTTCTCAAAGCCAATGTGAGCAGGTATGCTGTGCTTGGCCTCCCACAGATATCCTCTGCTTTGCAGACCCAACTCTTTGTCCAGGGTGAGCCACTGCCCTCTTCCCACTGGGCTCTTCCTTTGGCTCATTCATTCAATAAACACTGAGGGAACACTCACATGTGCCTGGCATTGTGCCCAGTGCTTCTAGGACATGGATGGACAAGAAAGCTATGGCTACTGCTCTCACAGAGGTTATAATTTAGTGGCAAAGATAGATAGGAAAGCTGGTGATTGCAACACAGCATGAAATGAACTATGCTCTGCATTCTTGAGAGCTTGGTGTTCAGAAGAGGTTCCCGAAGAAAGTATGTTTAGGCTTTGATTTAGCCAAAGAAAGACATACATTGAAGGCAGGCATGAAGACTGAATGAAGGAAGAGTGTAGCCAGCAAAGCCTGGAGACTGGAAAGACCAGACTGTTTAAGTGTGACCTGAGCATATGCTGCAGGATTGAAGGAGGTGGAGACATATGGGCAGTATCATATACTGACTGATGGGTGCTGTTAGGGAATTTGCAGCTTAACCTGGGAGTGACATGGTCACATCTGCATGGTAGATAGATCACTCTCTAGGAGAGCTGGGATTTAGGGTGGGAGCAGTGGAGCAGTTTTGTGAGAAGAAGGCATCGCAGACACCCATGTGAGTAGGGATGGGCCTGGACCAGGTAGAGGCAGTGACTAGAAAATAGAGGTGGTTAGGATGCACAAAGAACAGAACCTGGTGGTTGGTTCGAGGTGGAGGGTCAGGGAGAAGGAGATGGAAAGAGCTCTCTGTTTCCCTTCAGTGAGAACAACGTGCCAAGAACCAACAAAACTGAATTCCAGCTGGAGCTGCCTGTGAAATACTCTGTCTACATGGTGGCCACCAGGTGCTGGCTTTTAGAGCTTTACCTCTGCCTTCTCTGTGGGGCTGGCTGTGGTTGCTCGTGCCCTCTTAAGGCTGCATCCCCCATGTGTCTGTTGATTCCCTCACATGCTTAGCCCGAGGCCCCTCTTCCAGAACACCCCTGATGTTCTGTCACCTCCTGCCCCTTCTTCTTTCTACTATCAGCCTTGAGAACTCCACCAAATATCTCAACTTCACAGCTTCGGAGAATACCAGCCACGTTATAAAGCATCATTATCAGGTGGGGAGCTGAGGAGGCTGGTGAGGGAAACTGGTGTGCTGGAATGCAGAAATTGGTGGGAAGCATGCCTCGGGTGCCTGCCATGCGCAAGGCTGTTCCAAGCTTGCTCCCTACACTCACACGCAGGCATGCACACATGTATGTGCATACAGTTATGCCTTGGTATCCATGGTGGATTAGTTCCAGGACTCCCCCACTATTGCCAAAATCCACAGATGCTTAAGTCCCTGAGGTACAATGACCTATGCACATCTTCCTGTGTACTTTAAACCATCTCTTGATTATTTATAATATCCAACACAATGCAAATGCTGTGTAAGTAGTTGTTACTGTGCTGCTTAGGGAATAATGATAAGAAAAAACAGTGCACATGTTAGGCAACCATCCTGGGCCTAACTTTATAGTATGTACACATCAGCAACAATGTAACATAGGTTTTTCTGAATATCTTTAATCCGTACTTGCACTTCCAATCCGTGAATGCAGAGTAAGTGCATTCACTCATTTTATCTTTGTAATGACTCTGCAGCAGAGGCACTGTCATTATCCCATTCACGGCTAAAGAAACTTGGATTAACAAACAAAGAACAAAAATTAAAACATGCCCACAGTCTCACCACCAGTAAGTAGATGAGCCACTACTTTGGACTGGCCTGTCAGGCTCTTGAATGTGTGTTTAACTGTTATACTTGGCCGCCTCCCAGAAATTGTCGAGCGGCAGGGCACCTGGTTGCGTGAAGCCTCACGCAGGTGTCCTGGGTTGTCAGGAGTGGGAGGCTGATTGTAGCTGCCGAAACACCAGTGCCCTGATACCCAGCCCCCCAACACCTTGCAGTTCAAAAACCTGGGCCAGAGGAACCTCCCCATCAGTGTGGTCTTCTGGATCCCCATCCAGCTGAACAAGGTGACCGTGTGGGGTGAACCCCAGGTCAACTTCTCCCAGGTAAGCTCAGTGGGGCCTGAGGAGTAGGCTCAATTCTTCCCTCCACAGGTCTTTCCTAAAATCTGTTGGATTATGGAGCCATTTCTGACCCTCTCCTGGACCTAGGGCATCTCCCTCTCCTTCAGGGTGGACCCAGTAGATATCCTTTCTCTCTCTATAGTGTCTTTCTTTCCTCAGAACCTATCCAGTGCCCACCACACTGAAAAGAGCGTCCCCCCTCACTCTGACTTCCTGGCTGAGCTTAAGAAGACCCCAGTGCTGGTAAGAATAAGTGCAACTGCAGCTTTGGGACTACAGGCAGACTCAGCACTGTCCTCTCGTTGGTGTCCAATACAGTCTCTCTCCTGAGAGGGTGGAGGACATGGAAGTGTTTTCTGCATCCAGCTTTCTTAGTCTCACTTCTCTCTCCTCCCTTCCCCAGAACTGCTCTGTTGCTGTCTGTCAGAGAATCCAGTATGACATCCCGTCCTTTAGCAGTCAGGAGGAATTCAGCGTCACCCTCAAAGGCAACCTTTTGTTTGACTGGTATATCAAGGTACGTAGGGTCCCAAGGCTCAGTCAGTCTAGACATGATACTGCAGGGAGCACACAGCTCCAGCTCCCACCCTCTGTCTCCCACAGACTTCGCATAACTACCTCCAGGTTGTGAGCACAGCAGAAATCTTGTTTAATGACTCGATATTTGCCCTGCTTCCAGGACAGGAAGCATTTGTGAGGGCCCAGGTATGGGTCTTGGGGATAGAGGGGCTATTGGAAGGAGGTGGGAGGCTGGGATTGTACGGATGTCTGGGTAAAAAGAGAGATTGAGAGTCGTGGTGGGGGGAAGGGGCAGTGAGGGCTAAGGTTGGGGGCACCGGGAGGAGTTAGTTATTAGGTTCAGAGCATGCACAAGGTTGCTGGGGAACCCCCAGAAATCCAGACTGTCTCTCCTGATGCACCCCTCTTCCCCTCTCCCTGCTGCAGACAGAAACCAAAGTGGAGCCATATGAAGTGTATAACCCTGTACCGCTTATCGTGGGCAGCTCTGCAGGTGGCCTGGTGCTGCTGGCCCTCATCACCGCAGGAATGTACAAGGTATTCCCTCAGGGCCCTCTTCTCGCCTATTCTTGTGCCCCTGGGCACTTCTCACCCAGCATCTTCATTATTGGACTTGACTCCCAGCAGTGCAGGCAGCTTTGTGACCTGTAGCAAGTCACAGAGCCTCTGTTTCTTCAGCTGTAAAATAAGAATGTAAATACCCACTCTGTGTAGGTAATTGAGTTAATACATGCAGAGCACTTAGAGTGTTCCCTGGTACAGAGTGACCACTTATAAGAATCAGTTCTCTTTCTTTCAGTTTCTTTTTTTTAAAGATTTTATTTATTATTTTCAGAGAGAGGGGAAGGGAAAGAGGCAGAGAGGGAGAGAGACATCAATGTATAGTTGCCTTTCACCTGCCTCCAGCTACAGACCTGGCTGGAGACCTGGCTTGCAACCTCATTATGTGCCCTGGCTGGGAATCAAACCAGCGACCTTTGGGTTCACAGGCTGGCTCCTTACCCACTGTGCCACCAGCCAGGGCAGCTCTCCTTCTTTTTTATTTTTTTATTTTTTTTATTTTTAAAAAGATTTTATTTATTATTTTTCAGAGAGAGGGGAAAGGAGAGAGGCAGAGAGGGAGAGAAACATCAATGTATGGTTGCCTTTCACCTGCCTCCAGCTACGGACCTGGCTGGAGACCTGGTTTGCAACCTAGTTATGTTGCCCTGGCTGGGAATCGAACCAGTGAGCTTTGGGTCTGCAGAACGGCACCTTATCCACTGTGCCACCAGCCAGGGCTGATCTCCTTCTTATATTCTATATTTCTTTC
>PVIW01018737.1:0-10995 GCA_004026585.1 Noctilio leporinus | reverse complement strand
TAGCAGAAAGAAAGAAGGAACTTGTACCCTTTGCAACAACATGGATGGAACTGGAGAGTATTATGCTTAGTGAAATAAGCCAGTCAGTGAAGGACAAATATCATATGATCTCACCCATTACAGGACAATAATGAGCAAAACTAACAACAAGCAAAACAGAACCAAATATATGAATACAAGGAATAGGCCTTCAGTGGTCCCCGGGAAAGTGGTTGGGGGGAGGAGGAACGCAGAGGCAAGAAAGGGGAGCAGCTTAGACAAGAACCTAGTATAAAGGAAACATGGACATGGTCAATAGATGGGATTGACTTTGGAGGGAATGGGTGGGTGGGAAGGGGGACAGAGGGGAGCAAAAAGGGGATGGATGTAATACAACAACAATAAAATTAAAAAAAAAAAAAAAGAAAAGAAATGGAGGCTTACTTTCTCTGGCTGGTCATTCTTGGGTCATGACTCTGCCCTAAGCCGATCACCATGGTCTTGGCAATGGAGTGTATTTATTGGCTCCTTTCAAGTCAAAGGCTGTTAATTTGACTACACAAAAGATTGGTGAGAAGTAGGACACAGGGACTGTTATCACAGGAGGATTTGGGACATAAGCAGCCAGTACAGGGTGGAATTAGGATACACCCAGAATAAAGCTACCCTAATAGACTCTAATAGGTCATTCACAGAAGATAATACAGAAATGGACATTACAAACATTTGAAAAGATGCTTGAGCACTTTGGCAATGTGGGAAATTTAAAGTAAAACACCAAGTAATATATAACTTTCCCACCTCTCCCATCCAGTGGCAGCATATATTCAGTTGTAAAAGATAATATAAACAGAATCACTTTAAAAAGGAATCTGAGCTGCCCTCCCAAAGGAACTGTCCTGTACATCTTATGCCTCAAACCTGTGGGATATTAAAAAATGACAAAATAACCTTTGAATTGGGCTTAAGCATACTTGTTTCCCAAAAAAACCTGTTTGCAAAGATAACAAGAAAGCAGTTATGACTACTGGATTGAAAATCAACAACATTGTTTAGCATTAGCATTACTCTGTTACATTATCTGCAGCAATAGAAATGCCTTCCACCCTGGCTGGTGGCA
The DNA here is from genome assembly GCA_004026585.1 of Noctilio leporinus. Lineage (NCBI taxonomy): Eukaryota > Metazoa > Chordata > Mammalia > Chiroptera > Noctilionidae > Noctilio > Noctilio leporinus. The sequence continues at coordinate 9,896 of PVIW01018737.1, read as the reverse complement.
CAGTGGATAAGGCTCCTGCCTACAAACCCAAAGGTTGCTGGTTCAACTCCCATCCAGGGCACATAACCAGGTTGCAAGCCAGGTCTCCAGCCAGGTCTGTAGCTGGAGGCAGGAGAAAGGCAACCACACATTGATGTCTCTCTCCCTCTCTGCCTCTCTCCCTTGCTCTCTCTCTCTAAAGATAATAAATAAATTTTTTTAATTCTTAAAAAAAAAGAAAAAAGACAAATGCCTTCCTTCTATTGATGTCATTGTTCCCTTTCCCTTTCTTATAAATATACATTGCCTTTGTCTTCTAATGGGAACACTATTTGGGCTTCTGCCTGAATCATGTTTCCTGAGTAGCTATTCCTATTGATCTCAAATAAATGCTGGGTGCCCCTCACTTTGAAAGGCTTTTTATTTTTAGGTTAGCTCAATGTTGGCAAGAGTGTGAGGATCGGGTGCTCCTACACTGATGATGCGTTGTAAACTGGGGCATCATTTTTGGGTAGACACGCTAATCAATATTTCTCAAAGGTTTAAATCATCAGTTCTGAAAATCCCTAGAAATTCAAGCTGAGTGTCCAAAGACCCATGTACAAAGGATGAAGCCCTCTTTTTTCTGGTGTTAAAGCTTGTGTTCTTTTTTTTTTTTTTTTTAATTGGTTTTAAAATAGTGTTTGAAATAAGGCAGGTATGCCTGAGGTTACTGTTGATGCTGTTCAGCCAGAACAACCTCATAGTGGGAGCACTCCTCAAGGTCGTGTCACAGCCAGCTTTCAGACCTTGCAAAGGCCTCAATTCTGGCATCTAGATCTGCATGGCTCTCTGGGGACTCCTGGTCTGCCCCACATCTGGGGTTTCATCTGGGTCAGATCATCCCAGCCAAGAGGGCAGAGTTAGATTGAGAAAGGAGCCTGGACTATGTGTGGCCTCTGGCATTACCTCTGGCCTCACCCCAGTGCCAAGCTGAGGGAGGCCAAGAACTGGAGGAGGGAGCAAGTCAGCATGGAGGAAAGCGGAAATGGTGACTCAGCATTAGGTCATGATTTCCCTCTGCTTTGACTTCTTAGTCAAAGGTGATGAGTCATCATTGCCTTCTTAACTTTGATTTTCAGGCTTCTCACTCATTCCAGAAGGGCACAGGAAGTGGGTAAAGGGACACTCCCTGCAGTTTGGGCTATGTCTCCAGATGGCCCTGGAGTTCAAATTTAGTGTCTGCTACTCAGTAACTGTGGGACTTTGGCAAATCACCAAGCCCACATTTCCCCACCTGTATCCTGGAGATGCTAATGACTATTTTGCTGGGTTCCTTTGCTTAATCAGTATTCATTGAGTATCTCCTATGTGTCATGCATAGAGGATGTGGTTGGTAGTAAACTAATCAGACAAAATCTCTGCCCCCACGAAGCTTATATTTTAGTGAGAAAAAACAATCAACAAATAGGTATATACAATGTAATGTTAGTTGGTGATAAACACAACGAAGAAAAATTAAACGGTTGAGCAAAGAGTGGGTTAAGGGGACTGATGGTGACAATACTAGCATATGGCCTGGCACATAGTAGGGTTCAATAAATAAATATGAATTCCCCTATTTGCAGTGTAGGAAGTAAGTGCCACATGGTTTTCAGGACTGAAAGGACCTTCCCCCCTGGAGAAGTTACAAGGTGACTCCCACACAGGGTTCCCAGCCACAGGGCAGTGAGGAGGAAAGCAGTGTGTGTGAAACATCATATATTTTTCATTGAGGTGAAATCACATAACATAAAATTAACATTAACCATTTTAAAATAAACAATTTAGTGACAATTAGTTCATTCACAATGGTGTTTGACCATCACCACTATCTAGTTCCAAGACATGTTCAGCACCCCAAGAGAAAACTGTATCAACTAAGCAATCACTTCTCATTCTTCCCCCTCCCTAGTCCTCAACAAATGTTTGACTGCTCAGAAAAAGCAAAAAGGGTTTCGTTGGTAGTGCCAAGATACAACAAATACATTCATTAAAGCAAAATTAGTACAGGTTCTAAGTTCTAGAGATTATAAACAGCCTGGCTGAGGTCATTCATGCCTAATTATGGTGCCTAATAATTACCTTGACTAATTAGAGCAAAGGTTTTGGAGTGTGTTTCTATTCCCAGACACTGAGTCATCAACGGCCCAGAATAAATCATTTCCCTCTATTTGTGTCTTGGATCATCCAAATGGAAGCACCAGCCAACCCTCAGAGCAGTTCCACAGGCTTCATTAATTAATATTTCGAAAACAGTATAATTTGTGTGCGTCAGGCCTATACAAACATGACATCAGTATGTTTTTCTATGTTGGATTCATTTATTTAATTATGAATTATGGAACTATGCTCCAGGTGCATTTAATATTTATTAAGCCCTTAGTCTGAGCCAGACTGTGAGACAAAAACTAAGGGTGTAATTGTGAACAAGACAGATGGGCCTCTGTCTTTATAAACTTATAGACTAATGGTAGAGACAGATGATAAATAAGTAAAGCAACACGTAAAATAATTACAAACTATTAAGTACTATGAGGAAAACAAGTAGAACACTGCCACAGATAGTAGCAGGAAGATCTACCCTTGACAGATGATCGTGGAAGGCTTCTTGGGAGGAAGTGAGCTGTGGGAATGAAACAGTGAGGTAGAGTTGGTACTCAGTACGTGTACCAAGAAAGAAAGGAAACAGGGTGGGTGAGAGTAGTAAGTGGTAGTGACATGCATAGACTTTCTGGGTTTGAATCCTGTCCTGTCATTGACCTGCTGTATACTCTTGTGCAAGTTATTCGCTTTTTTAAAAAAGATTTTATTTATTTTCAGAGGGAGGGGAAGGGAGAGAGGCAGAGAGGAAGAGAAACATCAATGTATGGTTACCTTTCACCTGACTCCAGCTAAGGACCTGGCTGGAGACCTGGCTTGCAACCTGGTTATGTGCCCTGGCTAGGAATTGAACCAGTGACCTTTGGGTTCACAGGCCGGTGCCCTATCCTGCTGAGCCACCAGCCAGGGTTACTTTTTTGTTTTCATGTCTCAATTTCTCCATCTTTAAAATGGAAACAATAGCAATACTTGTTTCATGAGGCTCTCAGGAGAACTCAGTGAATTGATATTTGTGAAGCACTTAAAGCTTTGCCTGGCACGGATCCAACATGACACATGCACATAAGGGTCCCAGATGCTACTGATGCCATATGTACCTTCTCACTTACCTGACCTCACCAATAGCTGCAGGGAAGATGGTTTGTAGTTTTCTCAGAGTTCCCATCCCTCCTCCTCTCCTTCTCTCCTCCTACAGGAGCTTTTTAGCTCAACTAAATACAGGCTTACCCTGGAAGTGCAGGGGAGTTAAAGTCCTGAGAGCTACCCCCAACCAGTGAGGTAGATGTTGGTGGATAAATGCCTCAGGTGCTGTTCCCTGCATTGGAGCTCCTCTGACCTGTACTTCACATAGTCTCTCAAGGGAGCTCCAATGACAGTGATCCCCTGTTGCCCACCTAAGTAGCCTGTTAGTTAATACACCCTCTATAGGTTCTTCACTTCTTTTCTCATTTCAGTTCATCTCAGCACTTCCTGAAGTCAATTCCCGGGCTGGAATGATGCAGGCCCTGTGTGTAGAGAGAGTGTAAGATTGGAAGAGGCAGCCCTGGCCAGGTAACTCAGTTGACTGGAGCTTTGTCCCAATGCACCAAAGTTGTGGGTTCCATCCCCGGCTTGGGTACATGCAAGGGTCAACTGGTGAATGCATAAATGGGTAAGACAAGTCAAGGTATCTCTCTCTCTCTCTCTCTCTCTCTCTCTCTCTCTCTCTGTCTCTCTCCCTTTCTCTTTCTCTACCTCTCTGTCAAAAAAAAAAAAAAAATTAAAAAGGCAAGAGGTATAGGAGACAATTGGGCTTTAGTCTAGGAGCCATGGAAACATTAAATATTGTTTTGTTGGTTTGTTTGTTTTACATTTTATTCATTATTTCAGAGAGAGGGGAAGGGAGAGAGGCAGAGAGGGAGAGAAACGTCAATGTATGGATGTCACTTGCCTCCAGCTATGGACCTGGCTGGAGACCTGGCTTGCAACCTGATTATGTGCCCTGGCTGAAGAATTAAACCAGTTGGGTTCACAGGCTGGCGCCTTATCCACTGTGCCACCAGCCAGGGCTCAAATAGTTTTCGACAAGCAGTGACCTGAGCTGATTTTTTTCAAGTCCCCTCTATCCCAGCTATTGCATGGAGCACAACTGTGAGTGGACTGCCTATAGAAACAGACCAGTTAGGAGGTGCAGCAACATTCCAAGAACTTATTTTATTTTTTAAAGATTTTATTTATTGTTTTTAGAGAGAGGGGAAAAGAGAGAGGCAGAGAGGGAGAGAGACATCAATGTATGGTTGCCTTTCACCTGCCTCCAGCTACAGACCTGGCTGGAGACCCGGCTTGCAACCTGGTTATGTGCCCTGGCTGGGGAATTCAACCAGCAACCTTTGGGTTCACAGGCTGGCACCCTATCCACCGTGCCACCAGCCAGGGCTTCCAAGAACTTTATATAAACATGCTCTTTTACTCCCAAAGCAACCTCATTTTGAACATAGGGAGTCTGAGATCAGAGTGGGTAAGTGATATATCCACGGTTACACTGCAATTACCTGTAAGGTTCAAGATAAAATACAACAAAACATGTCATGGAACATACTTATACTAAAAAATTAGACTTCTGGCCAAGATGGAGCCATGGGTAGACATGCTACATCTCCCTCATAACTAAGAAGGAATTTACAACTACCTCAAAACTAAAAAGAAAATTTTAAATAAAAAACAGAAGTTCCAGAAAATTGAACTACATGGAAATTCAGCAAATAAAGAAATAAAGAAGAAATACTCAGCCAGATAGGTAGCAAGGATGGAGAAGGAACAGAGAGGATGCAACGTGGCACACCAGCAGCAGCAGAGGTGGCACAGGGACTATAGCCGTGAGAAAAGTGAGGTCATGCATTTTAAAAGTAGGGAGGGAAATCTGGGAAGCAATCCCAGCCCCAGACCAGACTGTGCAGCACAGGAGAAAATAGAGCCACATTGCCTCTGACTGTGAAAACCAGTGGGTCTTGCCGTGGAGGAAGAAACTGCTGGTCTCACAGCTATGGGAAGTGGGACAAGTGCCTGGAAAAGGGGCAAGTGGCATTGTTCCCTCTCAGACCCCTCTCCCATATACAGCACCACACAGTGGTGAAACAGGTTGCTCAGCACTGATGAATACCTAAGTTTCTGCCCCTTACGATGTAACAGGTATGATAGCTTTACCTAAGACAGAGAAAAACACAGAAAGCTGTCAAGTAGAGGAAACAGAAGTATGGCCCAAAATAGGGGGCAAAGTTCCAGTGGGAGAGACCATTCTCAGAAACCTACACCAGTGGCTAACCCAATTAAAAAAAATTTTTTTTTAATGTTTATTGATTTTCGAGAGAGAGGAAGTGAGGGGGAATAGAGGGAGAGAGAGAGAAAAAATATATTGATTGATTGCCTCTCATATACATCTTGACTGGGGATTGAACCTGAAACCTAGGTACCTAGGTATGTTCCCTGACCAGAAATCGAGCCCCCTGGCTTTTGATTTATGGGATGATGGTCCAACTACTAATGTGGGAGAAGGCGCTCAAATGTTGGAAAATTTTTGTTTTAAGTAACAGCTAACAAGCTTTGTAATTCATACATGTAAAAGCTATTGTTTTAGGAACTAGAGGAATCACCCACCTTGGTTCTAGAGTAAGAAGACCTCTGCCCAGGACATAAAGACCTCTGCCTAGGAAACAAAGAATGCTGCAGTTTCAATCTCATTAGCATTTTCCTGAATTCCAAACCCCTTACCTTCACCTTTTTTTCTCCTTATAAAAAGGACCCATTAAAAAGAAAAAAAAAAAAAAAGAAAGAAAGAAAGGAAGAAAGAAAGAAAGGAAGAAAAAGTAAAAAAGAAAAAAAAGAAGAGAAAAAGGGCCTATTTACAATAGAATGCAAGATAGTCTGTTAGGGTGCAAACCCGCTATCTTCTCAGATCCCTGACTATCTGAAGAAAGCACCCATCAAGGTTCAATCCCTGTCTCTGCTTATTGGGTCTGGTAGATGATTGGCATCATGAACAACGACTTTTCCAGTTTCACACCAGCCTGGGCTAATGCAGTATTTCTCTTTTCCCAACCCATTTTCTCTCTCCAAGGGCCAAGTGGCAGGTATGCTAAACTCTCACAGTGAAGGGAGAGGAAAAATGCGTGGAGATTTAAGGCATGAGATGTTAAAATAATCCAGTGGGTTACCATCAGATATATTTTAAATCCACCTGTCTCTCTCCAGGCTCCTCTGTCATTTTCACCACAGCCCTGCCCTAGTCCAGAAACCACCACTTCTTGCTGTTCTCCCAGTTTCTACAATAAAACTAACAAGAAAAAAGTTTTAATTATGGAAAATTTCCAAAAATATACAAAAGGAGGGAGAACAGAGTATGAGCACAAGGTTAACAGTTCATCAGCTCATGGCAGTTTTATCCACTCCCCAGCCTCCTGGAACTTTAAATTCTTCCTCCCCGGATTGTTTTTCTTTTATTTTGATTTTTGTTTTTCAGCCTCAGGGCCAAGGATAATTTGACTTTTCATCAGTTTACCTAGCAGATGTATTGCCTGTTGTAGCATAAACTTTATTACATGAATCCTTCAGGACTTTGCTTTTTAAAATAAAAATTTGATACTCAAAACCAAAGTTTAGAGCCATTAAAAAAAGAAAAAGCAGCCCTGGCTGGTAGCACAGTGGATAAGGCGCCGGCCTGCGAACCCAAAGGTCGCAGGTTCAATTCCCCAGCCAGGGCACATAACCAGGTTGCAAACCAGGTCTCCAGTCGGGTCCGTGGCTGGAGGGAGGTGAAACCCAACCACACATTGATGTCTCTCTCCCTCTCCGCCTCTCTCCCTTCCCTTCTTTCTAAAAATAATGAAATAAAATCTTTAAAAAAAAAAAAAAGAAAGAAAGAAAAAGCCTCATTTGCAAATCTCCCAAATCAAAAGCCTTGGCTTCAGAGATTATTATCTCTGCCATGAATTTCAAAAGGCTACTTAAAAACTCCTAAAATCCAAGAATTTGGCTCTTTGGAGCTTTCTTCCTTTGAATTAGTTTGGATCAGGTATCTCCAAGGGTTGGTTGTGTGCAGGCTGATTCAGGACTCAACCTCAGTTCTTGGTTTTGTGGAGAGAAGGATCACAGGATTTCTCTTAACAAGGAGCCCTGGCTGGTAGCACAGTGGATAAGGTGCCGGCCTGCGAACCCAAAGGTCACAAGTTCGATTTCCCCAGCCAGGGCACATAACCAGGTTGCAAACCAGGTCTCCAGTCAGGTCTGTGGCTGGAGGCAGGTGAAATGCAACCATACATTGATGTCTCTCTCCCTCTCTGCCTCTCTCTCTTCCCCTCTTTCTAAAAATAATGAAATAAAATCTTTAAAAATAAAAAAATAAAAAAAAAAGGGAACAAACATAACATTGCTGTATGTGCAAAAAATGTTACCCATTGAAAGTTTTATTGCTTTTAAAATATAATGTTTGTGAATTTAAATAATTTCTTACAATGTTCGCAGGTGTGATGTCCACTATCTTGTTTTCCCATATGTTTTAAGTTCTTCAACTACAATTCCATATAAATTTTCACATGATTCTAACTTCCAAATTTGGGGTGGTTATTTTATTTTATTATTTTAAAAAGATTTTATTCATTATTTTTGGAGAGAGGGGAAGGGAGAGAGGCAGAGAAGGTGAGAGACATCAATGTATGGTTGCCTTTCACCTGCCTCCAGCTTTGGACCTAGCTGAAGACCTGGCTTGGAACCGGTTATTGCGCCCTGGCTGGGGGATGGTTACTTTTTTTATTTAACATATCACTTTCCTGGTTGTTTCTTCAAGAGCAGCTTCTCAGGGCTCTGGACCAGTAGTGTACACTCGTAAACCAGTATCTGGCATGTCACCTAAAGTCCCATGTCATTTCACAATGTCAACTCATCATAAAATGTATGTAGTATCAATGATCAAATGAGGCATAGATTAGCAGTTTCTGAAGTACTGGTAATGGTGTCGAGCACATATCTTTGAAGTCAAATGTATTTGTTGAGAGAATGTAGAACATGGGGGCTTTACCAGATGAGGACGCTTTCATTTCTTCCTCTAACAGGCAGTCAGTGTGACCCACCTGGATGGGGCTTCTCTCTTCCCTTTGTGACTACAAGTTACGCACTTGCACGCACACAATTGTGTTAGCTGTAAGTAGCCTTTCCCCGTGTTTTCAGTGTGTGTCCAATGAAGACAGTGAACAGCACTGTAGGTGTCTGAAACAGGGAGGTTCTCCCCCAGAATTGGTAGGAAAGGTGTGTACAGGGCTGGAGAAGCAAGAAAGAGACTACACAGGATGCCTATTGAAGGCAGACGGCAGAGGGACAGTTGCTGTGAGAGAAGAGAGAAAGGCACATGGAGTTGCTCTGACCCCAGGGCAGCAGGGGAAGCTGAGGCTGCTGTTGGCACTGAGCTGACTGAGCCAGACCCAGGAGCCCACGGTGAGGCCACCACTTTGGAAGCCGCCTTCCTGGGCTGCTGTGGGTACAGCACACACAGCTCCTGCTGTCCCTGTAGGGGGTCATGTCACAGCTGAGAACCATCGATGTGCCCGCCATCTTCCCACCGTCAAACCCCATCAGTGCCTTCCATGCAGGCGCTGACAAGAAGGCAGCTGGAAGGGGATCTGGGCCATGGAGCTTGGAGCTCGCAGGCCTTCAGCTCAGCTGCAAGACTCTCCCTCTCTTTGGAGGATGAACAACAGACCCCAAGTTTAGGGTATAAATTAGGGAGTGGGGGGTTTATGAGCTTACTTCAACTCATCTGCTTCCTGACACCTAAGAGTGCACTATGTTCTGCTCCCTCCACAGTGTCACTGGATGGTCCTGTCGTTCCCATCCCCACAGCCTCATCGCAGTCCAGTCCTAGTCCTGCCTCACTGTGCCCAAGTCTCCTGGGGTCAGAGACACCATCCAGCTATGTACCCTTCTCATGATCCCATAGTGACCCTCCTAAACCCTGGCTGGTGGCTCAGTGGATAAAGCACTGGCCTGCAAACCAAAAGGTCACTGGTTGGATTCCCAGCCAGGGCACATAACCAGGTTGCAAGCCACGTGTCTGGCCAGGTCTGTAGCTGGAGGCAGGTGAAAGGTAATCATACATTGATGTCTCTCTCCCTATCTGTTCTCTCCATTGCCATCTCTCTAAAAATAATAAATAAAAATCTTAAAAAAAAAAAAAAAAAGTCCCATGCCATTTGACAGTTCAACACTCCTGATTAGTCTTGTATCATTTAATTGCCTTGATCACAAGCATTGGCATTACTGTTGAAGTTAGTCATCTGTTTTAAAAAGTAAGATTTTTTTCCAGGCAATTTTACTGAAATCTTGCAATATTTTTCAACATCAAAATTCTCCCAGGATCAGAATGTAGGCTGGTGCAGCCACTGTGGAAAACAGTATGGGATTTCCTTAAAAAATTAAAACTGGAACTGCCTTTTGATCCAGCAATTCCACTACTTGGACTATACCCAAAGAATCCTGAAACACCAATTCATAAGAACCTATGCACACCTATGTTCATAGCGGCACTATTTACAATAGCCAAGTGCTGGAAACAGCCTAAGTGCCCATCAGAGGATGATTGGATCCAAAAACTTTGGTACATTTACACAATGGAATTCTATATAGCAGAAAGAAAGAAGGAACTTGTACCCTTTGCAACAACATGGATGGAACTGGAGAGTATTATGCTTAGTGAAATAAGCCAGTCAGTGAAGGACAAATATCATATGATCTCACCCATTACGGGACAATAATGAGCAAAACTAACAACA
>PVIW01018736.1:0-11004 GCA_004026585.1 Noctilio leporinus | reverse complement strand
GGGGGAAAGCTTTCAGTTTTTGTCCATTAAGTATGATGTTGGCTTCAGGTTTCTCATAGATGGCCTTTATGATGTTGAGGTATACTCCCCCTATTCCCATTTTGCTGAGGGTTTTTATCATAAATGGTTGCTGCACTTTATCAAATGCTTTTTCAGCATCTATTGATATGATCATATGGTTTTTATCTTTCAATTTGTTGATGTGGTGTATTACATTGATTGATTTACAACTGTTGTACTAGAGGCATTTATTGAAGAAGATACAAGATACATTGTATGTAGGACAATGATGCCTCAGTCCCCTTGGGACCTCACCTAGTTCTCCCAAATGCCATAAGCTACCCCATTATATTTTCCTGAATCTCATCCATGGTCTGAAATCTCTTCCCTTTCAAAGGTGATTTTAGTTTTGGGAAAGCCAGAGGTCAGCAGGTGCCAAATCTGGACTTTTGGCAGGCTGGGTGTCCTGGGTGATTTGATGTTTCACAAAAATTGCAAGAGATGTGATGCATAAGCAGGCATGTTGTTGTTATGAAGCTGCTAAACCACCAGTTGCTCATAGTTGTGTCCTTCTGAATCATCTCAATAGTTTCTTCAGAGGAATGTTCAAGCTTAACATAAAATTTGATACAGATTTGTAGCTCTGCTCGCTCAATCATTTTGAATGCAAGGGCCACATAGTATACATTCTCACTCAATGGCATCTACCATCCCCCACTGACTAGTACAGTAAAGTCATCATTGTTCATGTATGCACATTTCAGTCCACTCTCCTTGGCTACCAAGTTACATTGATGTTGTGCAAATAGTTCTCCTTATATTAACAATAGCTGGACTTTTTCTGGACAGACCTAATACATATAGAATTTTCTGGATGCAGAGCTAAGGACTTTTCTTTGAGTCTGTCAACCAGCCTTTGTTGCTGAGAAATCAATGCCAACAGGAGTCCCCAGTCTGGTGTGCAGTGAAGAAGGAAACTATTCAGTGTATAACAGGTCAATGGTGACATAGTTCAGCTGTGAAAACAGCATGTTTATTAGCATGTTTGGAGACATGACAGAGAGTCACAGCAAAGTCCTTTGTAGACCTGTTTTCAAAAGACCCCAGGGGAATGGAAACAACACCCCCTGAGACTTACAATAGTGTGTGTTTTTTGTGGCAGTGAATAATTTACTTAGTATTCATTGAGTGTCTACCATGTGCCAGGTATTCACTGGTACCAACTGTATGCCAGGGGTTAAGTGTACCTCATTTAAGTTTTATCTCATCCATTTTCTACTACAGCTTAGCCAGGTACCTAGTCACATAGGTAGGGGCAAGCAATTAACACACTGTTGACTGATAATTTTATACAAAAGCTAATGCAAGTGCACTCATGTATTAACTTGTTATTAGTTGACACCAGTTGAGCTTGAAAACGCAAAGTTTTTTTTTGTTTTTTTTTTTTTGTGACTGGTCAACAATGTGTTAATAAGGATACCCTTGATAGACTTCAGATTGACTGGCTAACTGGATTTGTGGTTAAAGGAGTCCTCTCACTCTGTAACAAATCCAATTAATTAGAAACCAAGGTCCCAAACTTAAGTAGGACCAACCTAATGGATTCAGTCTGCCCATGGCTGCAGATGCTCTTCCAGTTTTAGACTGCTGGCTTATAAATTCAGGCTGTGAGTCACAGAGCACTGTGGTCCTGAGGAAAGAGCATCATATTAATTGTGGCTTTGAGGGCAAGTCATGGGCAGCCCTGTGCAGGTGATGTGAGTAGTTCACGTGGATGTCAGTGGGATAGCTCTTCTAAGTGGTGCCATTCTGTACTCAGAAATGCATACTCATCTGTCCTTCTGCTCTGTCACCATGTGGGTATAACACTTAACCATAACCACTGGGCCTCAAGATAGATGCATGGCCTCAGATATCTTATTCTTAAGACAACACTCACCAGCAGAGAAAGAAGGGTTACTTTTCCTGGTGTTCACTCTCCCAGTTAGTGAGCAAACAGTAACTTGACTACTTTACAAACTTCCCCTCACACCTGAGGCCAGTATTGCATTCCAGACTTGTGCCTGGACCAGCCACAGCTTGACCATGGACTTGAAACACAGGATGCATGTGTCCCTCGTGCATGTGGCTGCAGACAGAAAGGTCCCATGGGCTCCACAGAGTCCTGTGAGGAAGGAGAGCAAATGGTGGGGGCTTGGTGGGTGGCCAAAATGGCACAGGGGTTGGGAGTCCCAACACAGGTAGTTTTAATCCTGAGTTTCTCACTTCTTCACCATCTGCCTCTGGGCAGAGGGTTTATAGCTTTTCTGAGCCTTCTATTCCATGAGTTAGGGTCTCTAACTGTTTCACTGGGTGAAGGAGGTAATATACCTGGGGTGCCTAGCACACATAAGTGGCTGTCATTTCAATGCCTGTTACCTAATATCAAAATCTGGAATTCTTGCATCACCAATGAGGCATACTTCACAGGGCCACTCGACTGCCAATGGATTCGTTTATATGTTATCCTAAGAAGGGTATGTGTGTATGTGTAATCTGATACCATGATTTGCCTTTTAGATTACAAGTTGACATGTATTATTGTGACTGGGTTGTTGAGCATTAATAGGCATCTAAGCCAAGTGCTTGACATGCTTATTTCACCCTTTAAATTGTTTTCAAATTTATCTTTGTTATTTGATTGCTGTAAATTTCATTAAAGTAAAAGAGAAGTCCAAAATATAATCTTTTTAAAATTTTTTATTTATTATTTTTGAAGAGAGAGGAAGGGAGGAAGGCAGAGAAGGAGAGAAACATTAATGTATGGTTGCCTTTCACCTGCCTTCAGTTACAGACCTGGCTGGAGACCTGGCTTGCAACCTGGTTATGTGCCCTGGCTGAGGAATCGAACCAGTGACCTTTGGGTTCGCAGGCCAGTACCTTTCCACTGAGACACCAACCAGAGCTCCATGGTCACTTTTTATTATATTAGATGAATTAGAAATATGTGCTTGATGTGTATTCTGTTGAAATTCTAATTAACCATAAAAGCTAGAGTGTCAAACTGAAGGTATTGGTAGTAATGAATGGTTTAAACATTGTTCTGGCACACTACAATGTGGGGCTCCCTTTCCCATTGAGTGAATTTAAAACAAAGTGATAGCACAGTTTGGGTTGCACTCACAGATTGCTGCTTTCTTTAAATTTGCCTTTGGCCCTTGATGGCTTCTAGACATTTAGAGATCAGTGGTCCTTTGGGGGATCAGAAAGAGGAGTGGCTTGGTGGGTAGTTTTTCTACTACTCTGCCACAGTACGTTGTTAACTGTTACAATGCTTATCTGTAAACAGAAAGGTATTGTATTTCCATTTGTGCTTACTGGAATGCATACATAATGTTCATGTAAATTTATATGAGTTTAAATGAATTAAGATTCAAGTTGGTAGAAGTGGTGGAATGGCTATAATGTCTGATGCAAAGGGCAGTGAGAAGGAGATAACAAGTTTTTCACAACACCCAGACATGGGAGGCCCCGAGGTACACTAGGGATCACAGTCAGTGTGTTACACGTGGTTCAAGAAATAGGATAGGGATGCAGTCCTTTCCTTTGCTTTATTGAACACATATTTGGGTACTTACTATATATTAGGCATTACAATAAGTACTTGGGATAAAAATGATATCAGTCTTTAGAAAGTGGCCCAACATTTGGTTGCCACCTTGCCAACAACTGGAGCATAAGCTTATGTTTAAAACAGCACTGAAATCCTGATGGTAACAGCCTCTGTGCATTCTTAAACAGTTAAACTTCAAGCCTTCATTTCTCCTACACACCAAATTGAAGCACCACCACCTAATCCCTACATATGTTTTAGAAATTTCTATGTTAACTAATATTTACTGTTTATAAGTAAACCCTTGGACTCCTTAACTTTTGATACTCATATTTCAAATGTAGATAAGTTAAAAATTGCAGGTATTTCCCTTACTGAGCCTGGCCAATGATAACTAAAGCCAGATATGTTTGTGTTAGATAAAATGTGCAGCCTATGATAAATGAACATTACTTGAAGTACGAGTGTGGTTCACCTTTATCTACTAAGTTCATGATGTTTGTGGGTTAGTTTTGTCATGAGCAATGATTGGCCCAATTTTGTAGTTTACACTTGTTCGGAGTAGGAGTAGATGCTCCTGAAGCAGGGACAGCCCACTGATTTGGCTGCATAACAGCCCCCTGTGCCTTCTAGGGCTGAATTTGTATTGTACAGTTTATAAGGATTTGGGAATTTATCTGGTGTCACCTTTGCACACACTATGATAGCAGTTTTCCTGGAGTTGTTCCCCCCAACATCTCAAATGAGGTGACAGAGCTTGGATTCTGAGGAGGACTTGCACCATGTGCCAAACATCATGGTGAAGAACACATCTAGCAGATATTAGTAGCCTGTCAACAATGGATTGCGGCTCTTCAACTTCCCTCTCAAGCTCTTCACCTAAAGATGGTGTGCTCTTCCCTGCTGTGTGGCTCAGAGCTATGTGGATGAGGGCCAACCCTGTTGGTTTTGGGTGTCTGTACTCTGTACTCACAGGCCTGTAGAGGCTGTCTTTCTCAAATACAGCTGCTCTAAAGAAACTGAGTGCTTTATTGACCAGAGTGGCTCAAGAAGTGTTGAAACAGTGCCCACCTAGTTCAGGAGACAAGACTAGGGTACAGAGTACAGGCTGGGGCCCCTCCTTCCCACAGCCCCTCCAGTGTAATTGTGGCACCCTCTAAGGGTTTGAGCTCCTCTATGCCAGTATCAGCTATCAGCCCCTCATTGCTTGTTCCCTTTGTGAACCATGGTTATTTTAAGATCCTTGTGCATACTGATGTTCTTCTGTGTTCACCAAACTACAGCAATTTCTTTTATTTTAATTTAGGTATTGTAGGAAATAGAATTTCTCTTGTTTCTTTCATTTCTAACATGTATTCTATACCAGGTTAATAGCTGGTCTGTGAAGTGTGGTTGATATTAACTGTAGCATTTCCTGGATGTCACCAAACAAATTAGTGTATCAGCTTTAACCAGCCAGCACCTACAAAGCTTACTTGTCACAAACAACCTCATGGGCTTGGAAACTCCAGGCTGTTCATCTGAACAACCCCTAAAATATCCATGACAGCCCGGCCTTCTGTGGGTGGTCCTTGGGGCCAAGGGGACTCACATCCCCCAACCCCCTGCTCAGGACACCTGGGGAGTTAGGTGGCTTCTGGGGTAGTATCGGCAGCTTGCATTGTTCAGTCTACACCAGGTTGGTGATCCAAGTTCCTGTTAACTTTGTTGAGGTGACAACTGAATCTACCTAAGCCCAAATTTTGCTCAGCCCTTTCTTTTCTCTCTCTTTAGTGAACTTTCTAATTCCATTTTTATTTCTTCAAGCTTTTTTCATTGTTCTTTCTTCACTGTTCCCTTCTGTGGATGGTGTGTTTTCCTGATAATTATTGCTTTGTTGGCCTTGTAAAGTTTGGATCGACTGGCTTACAGGATGCAACAGGGGGTCATCTTGCCTCAGGCCCTGTTCCTCTAGCTTTCTTAAGGCTTAACAGCATTCTCCCCACCATAGCAAGAATGGCTCAAAGAAGAGGACTGAGTACCCTGCAAGCCTTTTGGTATTTGCCTTCCTTCCCTTGGACCTGCTACCTGGAACAGCAGAGATCACCAGTCAGCAGCCTGACAGGTTCTACATAGGTGTAGACAGAAACCTGTTATGAATATAGTGTACAGATACCTAAATTTAAATTTAGAATGGACAACACTTCTAAATGGTGATGATAGTGAATCATGAGAGGACTTAAACTACCAAGTCAGCACCTCCCCAGGAAAGCAAAACATTTATTTCCTTAGCTCAAGGGAACAAGACTGCTGAAGGCATTTGTGGGAGGTGTGACCCAGAGAGAGGGAGGGCAAGAGTAGCTATCAGGGCTGTGGGGAGCCTATCCAGGCAAGTTAATTCAGCTTAGTAAGGCCTTGACCTTTCCTCTTCCATGCCTACCAGGTGACCAAGTGACTGCCAATTACCTCTCCAAGTATGTTCACGCTGAGGACAAGGGCATTTTGGTCAAAATAGGGATAATTCCCAGTAAATGAGGACATCCTCTTTTTTTTTCCAGAAATTAATTTATTGTATCACAGTTATCCCATTTTCTCTCTTTTGCTCTCCCTTGCCTCACCCACCTCATATCCTATCCCACAGCCAATCCTCACCTTGTTGTCTATGTCCATGGGTCATCTGTACTAGTTCCTTGACTAAACTCTTCCCCTTCTCTTTCCCTTTCTCCCCCTCCACCCTCCCAACTGGTCACTTTCAGTCTGTTCATTATTTCCATATCTTTGGTTCTATTTTGCTTGTTTGATTTGTTCATTTGTTTTCTATATTAGATGAGATCACATGGTATTTGTCTTTTGCTACCTGGCTTATTTTGATAAGCATAATACTCTCCATTTCCATCCATGCTGTTGCAAAAGATAGCAGTTCTTCTTTCTACTGCTGTGTAGTATTCCACTGTGTAAGTGTACCAAAGTTTTTTGATCTATTTTATTCATTCACTAATGGGCACTTGGGCTATTTTCAGCAGTTGGCTATTGTAAATAGCACTACAATGAACATAGGAGTGCATAGATTCTTCTGAATTATTGTTTCAGAGTTCTCTGGGTATAATCCTACCAGTGGAATTGCTGGGTCAAAAGGCAGTTCCATTTTCAGTTTTTGGGTTTTTTTAGGAAATTTCATGCTATTTTCCAAAGTGGCTGCACCAGTCTGCATTCCCACCAACAGTGCACTAAGGTTCCCTTTTCTCCACATCCTGGCCAGCACTTATTTGTTGATTTGTTAATGATGGACATTCTGACAGGTGTGAGGTGGTATTTCATTGTGGTTTTAATTTGCATCCCTCTAATGGCTAGTGATGTTGAGCATTCTTTCATGTGCCCCTGGGCCCTTTGTAAGTACTCCCAGGAGAAGTGTCTCTTCAGGTCCTTTGCCCATTTTTTATTGGGTTGTCTGGTGTTGAGTATTGGGTATTTCTGGTGTTGAGTCGTATAAGTTCTTTATATTTTTTAGACCAAACCCTTGTCTGAGGTATCATTGGCAAATGTTTTCTTATATGTTTTTGTTCCCTTTTCATTTTGCTGATATTTTCTTTAATTGAACAGAAACTTTTCAGATGATGTAGTCCCATTTGTTTATTTGTTCCTTTATTTCCCTTGCCCTAGGAGAAATATTGGTAAAATTATTGCTGCATGGAATATCTGAAATTTTACTACCTATATATTTTTTCTAGGACTTTTAATTTTAAGGTAGCACACTTATGTTTATCCATCTTGAGTTTATTCTAATGTATGGTGCAAGTTGGTGACAAAGTTTCATTTTTGTGTATATCTGCAGTTCTCCCAACAACACTTGTTGAAGAGGCTGTTTTCACTCCATTTTATACTTCTTTCCCCTTTGTCAAATATTAGTTGACCATAGAGACCTGGGATTATTTCTGGGTTCCCTATTCTGTTTCATTTATCTATAGGTCTATTCTTTTTTTGTTTTTTTTTAACGATTTTATTTCATTATTTTTAGAAAGAGGGGAAGGGAGAGAGGCAGAGAGGGAGAGAGACATCAATGTATGGTTGCCTTTCACCTGCCTCCAGCCACACATCTGACTGGAGACTATAGGTCTATTCTTATGCCAGCACCAGACTATTTTCATTAATGTGGCCTTGTAATATACATAGTTTGATATCTGGTATTGTGATGCCTCCTACTTCATTCCACTTTCTTGAGATTACTGTGGTTATTCATGGTCATTATTGGCTCCATATAAATTTTTGAAGCATTTACTCTAGATCTCTGAACCATGTTGTTGGTATTTTAATAGGGATTGTGTTGAATCTATAAATGGCTTTGGGTAGTATGGACATTTTAGTGATGTTAATTCCTCCCATCCATGAACATGGTGTATGCTTCCACTTATTTGTATTTTCCTTAATTTCTTTCTTCAGTAAATTTCTTTCTAAGTACAGGTCTTTTACCTCCTTGGTTAGGTTTATTCCTAGGTATTTTATTTTTCTTGTTGGTATAGTAAATGTTTTTTTTTTTTTTTATTTTCTAGTTTCTATTTCTGATGTTTCATTGCTGGTATACAAAATACCTTCAATTTCTGGATATTGATTTTGTATCCAGCTATATTGCCAAATTGACTTATTATGTTGAATAGGTTTTTGGTTGAATCTAATAAGGTTTTCCATGTATATCATAATCACGTCACCTGCAAATCATGACTGCTTTACTTACTCCTTTGATTCTTTTTTCTTGTCTGATTGCTCTGGTTATAATTTCCAAAACTATGGTGAATAGAAGTGGATAGTTTGGACACCCTTGCCTTGTTCCTGTTCTTAGGGGAAAAGCTTTTAGTTTTGTCCATTGACTATGATGTTGGCTCTAGGTTTCTTGTATATGGACTTTATTATGTTGAGATATGCTCCCTCTATTGCCACCTTTGTTTTTTTATCATAAATGGTTGCTGTACTTTAGCAAATGCTTTTCAGAGTCTATTGGTATGATCATATGGGTTTTGTCTTTCATTTTGTTTATGTGGTGTACTATATTTATTGATTTGCAAGTATTATACATTCCTGGGATGAATACCAGTTGATCATGGTGTATGATTTTTTATACTATATTTTATTGTTATAATACATTTATCCCATTTTTCCCCTGCCTCCACCACCCTCTGCATCTCCCCTCCCACAGTCAATCCCACATGTTGTCCATGTCCATGAGTCATCCATATTAGTTCCTTAAATAAACTGTTTGTCTTCTTTGCCTCTTCCTCCTCCTCCCCTCTGCCCACTGAAAGTCTGTTCCTTGTATTCATGCCTCTGATTCTGTTTTGCTTGTTTGTTTTGTTCGTTAGTCTCCTGCATTGGGTGAGATCATATGGTATTTGTCTTTCACTGACTGGCTTATTTCACTCCAGTTTTAATCCCTGTTCTTGCAAAAGGTAGGAGTTTCTTCTTTCTTGCTCCCATGTAGTATTCCATTGTGTAAATATACCAAAGGTTTTTGGTCCATTTATCCACTGATGGGCGCTTAGGCTGTTTTCAGCACTTGGATGTGTAGATAGCACTGCTATGAATGTAGGGGTACATAGGTTTTTATCAATTGGTATTTCAGGGTTCTTCGAGTATAATCTAAGCAGTGGAAATGCTGGATCAAAAGGCAGTTCCATGTATAGCTTTTTAAAAAACTCCAGGAGGAAAGATGGTGACAGAGTAGAGAGCAATGCTGATGGTGTTCTTGAGTACCAGAGCAGCAAGAGGACAGGATAGGGAGCACGAGAGTTCTTCAGGTCCCTAAGAATTGGAGAGGTAAGCATTTGGACTCAGGGGAGCACAGCCCAGAAGCTGCAGAGACCTACAGAAGGGCAGGTGAGGTAGTTCCAAACCAGCCGACAGGCCAAGGTCGACTCTGGGCAGGGGTGGCCCTACCCAGAGGGGCATCTTTAACTGAAGTCAGCTCCAGGCTCACTGGCAACTAGAAATCTGAGCAGTGAAGTGTGGACAGTGAGGGCAAAAGCTGGAGGGAATGAGGAATTGAACTCCTACAGGGGAGGGACTGTGTGACAGCCTCACTCCAGTGACTGAGAGAGAGGAAGCACCTCATTTGGACAGAGGCAGAAGAGAAGAGATCTGCAGGGAGCAGGAGCAGGGGAGTGGGGAAGTGCATCAGCTGGAGCAGCTGGAGGGCTAAAACTGGTGCCTCTGCACCACCAGGGAAAGAGCAGCTTGAAGACCCTGTGACAGGGTAGGCCCAGTCCTGCGCACCCACACCTGCCACAGGCTACCACAGAAACTCCAAACTGCTAGCCAGGAACTTGTAGCTGGGGCATCTGATCCACCCATTGCAGTCAACAAAGGCTGTGCTGCGGATGATCTAGGGAGCCACATCACAGAGGTGGTGTAAAGCACTCCTCAGAAAGCTGTACTGACTGGAGGGATGGTCCTCACCCAGGGGAGTCAGGCACTGTTAGCAGATGGGAGCTGCAGGGGCAGGACTAGTCATCACAGGAGCCAGCAACGTTGTAGGCCGTCCTGCAGGGGGGCCAGGTGCCCATGCCAGACAGGAACCTCCTCCAGGACCTGGAGGGGGAGGAGCAGCCATAGACACCACAGAAGCACCCTGCTGGACTTCAAACAGATGCAGAAAAGGGAGGGTCCCAGAACACCTGCAGCCCTGGAACCCAGCTAGGCTACTGAAGGCCCAGCCTACCTGGGGGCTGACACCCAGGATCAGCCCTGACTGTAACAACCAGTAGGCCCTGCCACTCCAAGACCACACAGCTAGACTGCAGACTGCAGAGACCTGACCAAGAAAAAGAGGCAGACTCAGGAAATGGATTGCTGCTTATCTCAAGCACATGAGTTACACCGAGAGCTACATGAACTATTAATCTCTAACATACCCTTTTAAAAGTTACTTCCAAGCCTCACAATTAGTGCATTTTAAGTAAATACGGTTTAAACCATAGTGTATCACAACTCACATATTTTTAATCCTCCCCTATCTCAATCCACCTAAATACCCAAGACCCTCCCCCTACTCACTCTCTGGCTACAACACATTCCCAGTCCGCAATCTAAGTATTCCTCCCCTCCCCAGCCACCTAAACCCTTTCTTTTTTCTTTTCTTTCTTTCTTTCTTTCTTTCTTTCTTTCTTTCTTTCTTTCTTTCTTTCTTTCTTTCTTTCTTTCTTTCTTTCTTTTTCTTTCTTTCTTTCTTTCTTTCTTTCTTTCTTTCTTTCTTTCTTTCTTTCTTTCTTTCTTTCTTTTTCTTTTCTTTCTTTCTTTCTTTCTTTTCTTTCTTTCTTTCCTGCTAAAAGCCCACAGGTCCTGGCTCTATCCGGACCAATCAGGGATCATTAAGGGTAAACAGCCACCTAAACCCTTTTTTTATTATTATTATTTTTTCTTTCTCTGCTAAAAGCCCACAGGTCCTG
>PVIW01018735.1:0-11005 GCA_004026585.1 Noctilio leporinus | reverse complement strand
GGGGAATGAGACACTGGTCAGAGATGACCCCCCTCTTCCAAATCTGTGTTTCCCCACTGCCCTCCCCTCCCTACTGCCAGGAGCTTGCAGCACTGGCTCACTTGCCCAACTTGTTTCTATGGCAACGGTTACAAATAACTCAGATGCAGACGAAGGTTTTAACCCAAGCGCTGCTGGGCCAAGGGCTTCTTCCTCTGCTTCACACCTGCTCCACACCACACTGAAGGAATAATCTGACAAATACTTTGAGATCAAGTCACTTTCCTGCTCACAAGCCTGCCAAGGTTTCTCAGGGCCACAAGATGAGGTCCTGGAGGCCAAGGCCCTCCTAAAACGTGTGATTCAGGTTTTTCTAATCACATCTCCCACTTGCTCCCATTAATAAGTGGTCATTTCAATTTTGAGCACCTACTGTCTGCCAAGCTCTATGTTAATGCTTTATAGATAGGAGCTAGGGAAATCTTCCCAGAACTCTATCAAATAGATAGTATTGTTTTCAATTTGTAGAGGAGAAAATTGAGGCCCATGGATGTGACTTGAATAAGGAGTTCAGAGAGTCAGAGTTCAAATTCAAATTTATCTGAATCCTAAATTAAGGCCTTTCCATTGCCAATGGTTCACAAAAGTTGGTCTACATTCTTGGGGCCTACCCAAATAATCTGGGGCTGTTGAAAATTCTTATTTGAACTTCTATTCAACAAGCTGGAAAGCACCTGTCTCATCTAGTCCTGACACCCCATAACATAAGAGTATAGGAATCAAGTGTATAAATTCACATCTCCAAACAAACTGGAGGAGGTCCCATCAATGGGGAAGAGGCTTCAACAACCCCTTGGCAAGCAGAAAGGGTCTGAATTGACGGTAACTGAGAAAGCAGGACTAGCAAAGGCAGAGGCATGGTTCACACACGGGAGGGGACCTGTGTGAAGAATGTTGATTGGCCTGCAAAGTCTTGTTGAGGTTGTGGCACAGGAAAGGTATCCTGATGGTGGCAGTGAGATGCAGAGGCCCCAACAGGGGGAGAATTGAAAGTATATGTTGGAACAGCTGACTGTCCCACCTTTCCTCTGCCATTCTCTATGAGTAGAAAATACAAGAGGCAAGCATCTACACTCTAGCAAAACGCAGAGTTTTCCCCCAAAGAAATCAGTCTCAGAACAAAGCCTTCACTTTCTGGAGTCACAAATCCTCTTGCATAATGCACAGGTCCCCACCCAGTCACCTTAAAGGGAAGGCTGGTAGTGAACTTGACAAAACCCTGCTCCTTACACAGGCTCCCAACCAGTCAACTTTTTATTAGGTTCTTCTTAATTCAATGAGCTGAGAAGTTTGAGTATTTGTGAAATTATGTGAATAGTTTTATGAACAAATTGACAAAGTAAATGGGAAAAATTAAGGCTGAGCACATTTCATGGAGAAATACTAAGCAATTATTAAAACCAGGAATATTAAAACTGTAAAAAGTGATATAGTATACTCCTTGACTCTGTAGCAACTACTGATTTACCAGGAATTATAACATAAACATAGTGGAAGAATGAAGGGAGGGAAAATAGTGTGTAAAGGGGATAAGAAAAAAGTAAATCATCTTCTACCATAACAAGATGTCAAAAGATAATGTCTCAAATTGCTAAGTTAAGAAATAGTAGCATAACCCTGGGGGTCCAGTTGCAGGGTCTCTCCCCACCTCAGCCCACTGCTCCAAGGCCTGGCTCTCCTTGGTCTCCTGTGCATGCTGACTGCATCTGAAAGGCCCCGTTGTCCCACGCGTGCGCGTGTGCGCCTGGGTGCCCTCGGACATGCGAGGGAAAGGAGGAGGCTTCTGTGTAAATGCACTTTTTCCTTCCCCCTTTCTTCACGGGACCCCAAGGCTGAGGCAGGTGCCTCCACCTCTCCTGTCACTTGGTTTCCTATAAATATGTATGTATTGGTGTGCATCTTTGCTATTGTAAATAACTTTGACCTTTTATGTTCCTGTTCCTGGAGCGCCAAGGCAGCTACAGAAGCTACTGCTAAGGGAAGGGAGGTTCCCTGCGTCTCTTGGTTAACACCCAGCTCCAGGATCAGGGCCCGAAGGCTGAGCCAGCGCTGAGTGTCCCAGTCCGCTGGGGGCCGCGCTGGCTCGGGAGCCCAGTCCCTGCAGCTGGGGCCAAGACACTCCCTCCCCACTCGACTTCTCTTCAGGGGAGGTTCTTACCCACCTGTGTCTTCCCTTCCCCACCCTTTCCTTACAGAAAACTAGTGTATCAGGTACCAGGCCAACACCGGGCCACAGGAGGGAGGAGGGGTAGGGGGTTTGAATGCCACAGTCCCGTAATTTACCCAGGACCATGCCAGGAGCCACTGCAGCATCTGCCCCTGTTACTATACCCACAGCGCTGCCCCACTGACTAATAGAATATACACACTGTGCTAGGTGTATATATACATATATATAAATATACATAATATATAAAATATAGATATGGAAATGACTGTTTTGCTGTTAAAATAATGTATACTCTTTTATTTTCTTCCTTTCATGGTTAAGATTTTTTTTTAAGAAAAATTAAATATTCTTCAACTGCAAAAAAAAAAATGAAATAGTAGCATAAGCATATTATTTAGAAACAAAGATGATAGATCAATTAAAATTTTTCTCAGCTACAAGTAACATAAAACCCAGCTGATAGTGATATAAACTCATATGGCTTTTCCTTTCTTTCTTTCTTTCTTTTTTCCTTCCCAAGAAGTTAATATATTATTAGCAAAACTCTGGCATGTGTTCAGCTGCTCAGTTAAGACCAGGCTCTTTCTACTCAGGGGCCAGCCAAGATGGAGACAGATATGCTTTGCCTCCTCACACAACCATAAGAAGGATTACAATTAACTCAAAACAAAACAAACAATCGGAACTGCCAGAAAATCAAACTGCATGGAAGTCCGACAACCAAGGATTTAAGAGGAAATATTTATCTAGTTGAGTAGGGTGGGTGGAACGGGGCAGCTTGGATGGAGAGGACACAGTGTGGCAGAGGTGAATAGGTGGTGGCAAGGCTGCAGCTGTGGTTGCAGCCGACGGAACTGGTGGTCCTGCATTCACATGTGACAGATAAAAGTTGGGAAGTTTACCTGAAAACCAAACCCAGCACCAGGTTAGAACACGCAGCTCTCAGCTCCAGCACCAGAAAAGTAAAGCGTCATAGCTTCTGGCTGTAAAAACCAGTGGAGGTTAGGGTGACAGTAGAAACTGCAGGTCTCTCATGAGAATCTGTTTAGAGGGCCCTCACAGTCCTAGAACATATGCAAACCTACCTACCCTGGGAACCATCACCAGGCCAACAGCTAGAGGGACACCAGTTGCATACAGGAAGTGGGTGAAGTGGCTGGAAATGGGGAGGGTGCTGAGCAGGCAGCATTGTGCCCTCTCTGGCTCCTTTCCCACATACAGCTCCACAAAGCAGTGAACCAGGTTGCCTAGCACTGACGAATATCTAAGGCTCCATCCCTTACAACATAACAAGTATGGCAGTTCTACCTAATACACAGAGGCAAACACAGGAGCCTGTCATGTTGAGGCAGGGAAGTATGACCCAAAAGAGAGAACAGATCAAAACTCCAGAAAAACAACTGAGTGAAAAAGAAATAGCCAACTTGTCTGATGCAGAATTCAAAACACCAGTAATAAGGATGCTCTGAGAAATGATTGAGTATGGCCACAAAATAAAGGCAGAAGTGAAGGTTATACAAAGTGAAATAAAGAAAACATACAAAAAATGTATACAACTCAACACCAGAAAGACAGACAAGCCAATTAAAAAATGGGCAAAGGAACTGAACAGACATTTCTCTGATCAGAGGACATACAGAGAGCCAATAAGCATGCGAAAGGATGCACAACATCACTAGCTATCAGAGAGATGCAAATTAAAATCGCAATGAGATACCACCTCACACCTGTCAGAATGGCCATCATCAACAAATCAACAAACAAGGGTTGACGAGAATGTGGAGAAAAGGGAACCCTGTCTGGTGCACTGTTGGTGGGAATGCAGACTGGTGCAGCCACTATGGAAAACAGTATGGAATTTCAAAAAAAAACAAAAAATGGAATTTCCTTTGATCCAGGGATTCCACTGCTAGGATTATACACAAAGAATCCTGACACACCAATTCAAAAGAATGTATGCACCTCTATGTTCATAGTAGCACTATTTACAATAGCCAAGTGCTGGAAACAGCCCGAGTGTCCATCAGCAGATGAATGGATCAAAAAACTGTGGTACATTTACACAATGGAATACTACATAGCAGAAAGAAAGAAAGAAAGATCTCTTACCTTTTGCATTAGCATGGATGGAACTGGAGCGTATTATGTCTAGTGAAATAAGCCAGACAACTAAAGAAAAATATCATACGATCTCACCTAATACAGGACATTAATGAACAAAACAAACAAATAAGCAAAATAGAACCAGAGGCATGCAAACAAGGAACAGACTGCTAGTGATCAGAGGCAGAGAGGGGAAGAAGGGGAAGGGTGTAGTCAAGGATTAGTATAAATGAACCCTGGACATGAACAACAGGGTGGGGATTGACTGTGGGAGAAGGGGAGGTGGATGGGATAGGGGAGCGCCATGGGGGGACAAGGAGGGAACAAATATTATACAGCAACAATGAACCAATCTTTTTTTAAAAAAAGAAAAAATATATACAGGGAACCAATAGTGATGGGAAGGAAGCCAGGATTCAAATAAATGATTTGTAACATAAAGAAGAAATAAACAGTCAATCAGAACAAAATGAAGAAACAAGAATTCAAATAAATAAATAAATAAATAAACAAGGAGAGTTTAAGAAGACTCTGGGACATCTCCAAAAATGCCAACATCTGAATCATATGAGTGCCAGAAAGAGAAGAAGAAGAGCAAGAAATTGAAAACTTATTTGAAAAAATAATGGGGGAAAGCATCCCTAATTTTGTGAAGGAAATAGATATACAAGTCCAGGAAGAAGAGAGAGTCCCAAACAAGTTGAACCAAAAGAGGACCACACCAAGACCCATCATAATTAAAATGCCAAAGGCTAAAGATAACGAGATTCCTAAAAGCAGCAAGAGAAAAGACTAGCATTACCTACAAAGGAGTTTCCATAAGGCTATCAGCTGATTTCTCAAAAGGAACTTTGCAGGCAAGAAGGGACTGGAAAGAAGTATTCAAAGTGATGAAAAGCAAGGGCCTACAAACCAAGATTACTCTATTCAGCAAAGTTATCATTTAGAATGGAAGAGCAGATAAAGTGCTTCCCAGACAAGGTAAAGCTAAAGGAATTCATGATCACCAAGCCCTTATTATAAGAAATGTTAAAGGGACTTATTTAAGGAGAAGAGGATCAAAACTATGAACATTAAAATTATGAGAGCTCAGGCTATTGTGGCTCAGTGGATTGAGCACCAGCCTGCCAACCAAAAGATTGCTGGGTTGATTCCCATTCAGGGCATATGCTTAGGTTGCAGATCAGGTCTCTAGCTGGGAGTGAATGAAAGGCAACTGATTGCAGATTGATGGGGTTTTTTTTCCCCCCTCTCTCCCTCCTTCCATTCCCTTCTCTAAAAATAAATAAATAAAATCTTTTAAAAAATGATAACAAACTCATAACCATCAACAATGGAATCTGAAAAAGAAAAACAAACTAAGCAAACAAGCAGAACAGGAACAGAATTGTAGGTATGGGGATCATTTGGAGGGTTATCAGCTTGGAAATGGAAGAGGGAGAAAGAGCAAAAGGTGCAGGGATCAAGAAGCATAATTGGTAGGAACAAAATAGGGGGGTGTTAAGAATAGTACAAGAAAGGATGAAGACAAACTTAGGTGCACAACACATGGACATGAACTAAGCAGAAGGATTTCTGGAGGAAAGGGGGTACTGGATTCAGCGGGGCAAAGAGGGTATAATTGAGACAACTTTAATAACATAATCAATAAAATATACCTTAAAATATTTGATATAAGATAAAGGCAAGAAAATGGCTCAGAATGCAGTATTTAAAGAGAAGACATGGGATACTTTTAATTTTGGTATGGCATGTAAAGAGCTTGAAAGTCATTACTCCATACACGCAAGAAAGAAGCTAAACAAACTGAAAATCAACAACTCTGCTTAGATCCCTCAGAGAACTGTGTTCATAGGGCAATCTTCCACCCCTCAAATTGAAGAACTACTCTGACAGGCAGAGATAATTACAGCTTACTGGAGTAAAAGCACAAAAGCACAAAACTCTGTGGCAAATAGTACCAGATTAGGAGAACCTAAACTGTAATTGATGAATTACTGGAGGTTTAGTGTGGACAAGTTTAAAAGTTAAAAACTGAAGGGAAGGTTAGTGTTAGTGGTCTCTGACACCCTCATAAATTTTACTTCCAGGAAACCTGTCAGGTTCCTACAATGAAGACTGGGGAAAAAATCCTCTCCTATATTTGGTAGGTGGGTAGGCAGTGGGAGTCATTTTAATTACACCCACAGCATTGTTTTGTCCTAAATAAAACCTGCTCTTAAGAGGACTGCATTTACCAGATACTGACTGACCAGAGTTTTACCAGATACAAACTATTCTGAGGAAATAAAAATACTCCAGCCCTTTCTAGCCCTTCTATCTCATCCAAAGGGGGAAAAAGCTGAGAAATACCTTTGAAATTTACAGTCTCAGAGCCAGGCCAGCTAATAGATGACAATCTCATCATAAGACAACAAAACAATTTCCCTCCCTTGACACATTAGTACCAGAGGGCTCCTGTATAATATCAGAAGACTACAACTGAAAGAACTACAAAGGAGGACCCCCTTCCCCCAAAAAAACATTTATCTTCTGGAGAGCAGGCTCCTTGTAGTACAGACTTTCCCCACTAGGTGAGTGTTCTGAGAACCCATCTGTATCAGTGTGTATCAGCTGGCATTGTAAGCTCATTCAGCTTCAGTGAATTGTTTTTGAAGACTTTCAATACATTTGCTCATTTCACGATGGGTGATTTACGAGTGTACCTGCTCACATCTTGCTGAGTGTTCAGTAGTTTTTGACCAAAAATGGTATGACCCCTATGGCCCACCCTCCCATTCACCAAGTCTCATCCTAAGTGATTTTTTTGTTCGTTTGTTTCCCTAGGTGGAAAAAAGTCCTCAAAGGGAAACGTTTTTCCTACGTGAAAGAGGTGAAACAAAAAACAACAAAACTGAAAGGCATCGATGAGTTCAAAAACTGTTTTGAACAGTAGGGAAAACATCTCAATGGAAATATTGCATCAACTGGAGAGTACTTTGAAGGTGACTGAAGTTTAAACGTGTAAGAATAAATACATAATTTTTTACAAATAAATTCTGTCTTCTTGGGTACCCTTTGTATGCACCTCAGATGTTATTTAGGAGGAGAGATCTCAAGGGGAACCCAAAGATAACAGGGGAGACAAAAACTTATTTTTAATTTTGGCTTACAGTTAACAGTTTGTTCAACACAGTAATAGAAACAATGTATTTGGTGGTTGTTTGATTATGGATAAGTGAAGTGAATAGCAGCAGTGTTACAAGGGATGGAAGGGAGGAATTGGGAATACTGTCTTTTTATTCCTACCATTAAAAAAATATTTTATTGTTTATGCTGTTACAGTTGTCTCGAATTTCCTCCTTCACCCCTCTCCCCCCAACCCCCCACCACTTCCATAGTCAATTTCCACACTGTTGTCCATGTCCAGGGGTCCTTCATACATTTTTTTGACTAATCCCTTCACCTTCTTTCAATCAGTCCCCACTTCCCCCTTCACCTTGTATTGCTGTCAGTCTACACCACGATTCTATGCTTCTAGTTCTATCTTGCTCATTAGTTTATTTTGTTCAGCAGATTCCACTTATAAGCGAGATTGATATTCATCTTTCATTAACTGGCTTATTTCACTTAGCATAGTCTCCAGTTCCATCTATGCTATTGCAAAAGGGAGGAATTCTTTCTTTTTTATTGTGTAGTATTCCACTGGGTGAATGTACTACACTTTGTTTGTTTTATATCCACTCACCTACTAATGGGCACTTAGGGTGCTTCCAAATCTTGGCAATTGTGAATAGTGCTGCTATGAACATGGGGTTGCTTAGGTTCTTCTGAGTAGGTGTTTCAGGATTCTTAGGGTATAAGCCTAGCAGTGGAATTGCTAGGTCAAAAGGCAGTTCCATTTTAGTTTTTTGAGGAAATTCCATACAATTTTCCTCAGTGGTTGCCCCAATCTGCATTCCCACCAATAATGCATTAGGGTTCCCTTTTCTCCACATCCTCGCCAGAACTTGTTTTTTGTTGATTTGTTGATGATGGCCATTCTGACAGATGTGAGGTGATATCTCATTGTGGTTTACATTTGCATCTCTCTGATGGCTAATGATATTGAACATTCTTTCATATGCCAGTGGGCCCTTTGTATGTCCTCCTTGAAGAAGTGTCTGTTCAGGTCCCTTGACCATTTTTTAATTGGGTTGTCTATCTTCCTGGTGTTCAATTGTATGAGTTCTTTATTTTATTTTATTTTATTTTTCTGAGATTAAACCCTAATTTGATGCATCATTGACAAATGTGTTCTCCCATACAGTTGGTTTCCCTTTTCATTTCGATGATGGTTTCTTTAGCTGTGCAGAAAAATTTTTAATTCATATAGTCCCATTTGTTTATCCCCTTCTTTATTTTCTTTTCCCTAGGAGATATATTGCCAAAAATGTTACTGTGTGAGATATATAAAATTTTACTGCCTATGTTTTCCTCTAGGACTTTTTTATGGTGTCATGGCTTATATTTAAGTCTTTTATTCATTTTGAGTTTATTCTGGTGTATGGTACAGGATGGTGGTATAGTTTCTTTCTCTTTCTTTCTTTCTTTTGCATGTATCAGTCCATTTCTTCCAAAACCATTTATTGAAGAGCCTATCTTTATTGTATGCTCTTGCCAATTAATTATGCTCAATTAACCATACATTGATGTCTCTCTCCCTCTCTGACTCTCTCCCTTCCCCTCTCTCTCTAAAAATAATAAAATCTTGCCCTGGCTGGTAGCACAGTGGATAAGGTACCAGCCTGCAAACCCAAAGGTCGCAGGTTCGATTCCCCAGCCAGGGCACATAACAAGGTTACAAACCAGGTCTCCGGTCAGGTCTGTGGCTGGAGGCAGGTGAAAAGCAACCATACATTGATGTCTCTCTCCCTCTCTGCCTCTCTCCCTTCCCCTCCTTCTAAAAATAATGAAATAAATTTTTTAAAAAAATAATAAAAATAATAAAATCTTTTAAAAAATTGTGCTCAATTAATTGACCATAAAGATGTGGGTTTATTTCTGAGCTGTCTATTCTGCTCTACTGATGTATGTGTGCATTCTTATGCCAGGGAATACTCTCTTATAAGGAAATTGTACTATTTAGAAAGTGGTGGTGTGTTATTTGAAGAAGAATTTGGATTAATTGTAAATATATATTGTATATTCAAGAACAACCACTAAAAATTCTATTCTAATAAGAAGTTTAATTGATATGCTGAGAAGAGGAAAAGATAAAATTATATAACAGCTCAACTAAAGCCAGTGAAGGCATCTAAAGAGTCAAAGAAGGAAGAAAGAAACAAGAACAAAAATAGGAAATGGTTAACACACAAAGTAATTATTAATATAACTATATCAATAATTATTTTATTTTATTTAGCTTTATTTACTTTGTTCATTAGGTTCTACATGCTAATAAAAATGATCAAAGAAAATTTTTGAAGCAACACATATTTATTATCATGTAATTTCTGTGACAGATTAGCGGAGTTCCCTGCTCAGGGTTTCACAAGGCTGATTTCAGGGTGTTACCAAAGAGGCTGTGGTTTTCGTCAAAGGCTCAGAGTTTCAACTTCACCTGGTTGTTGGCAGAATCCAGTGCCAGAAGGCTGTAGTCCTAAGGCCCTGTTTTTTTTTCCTTGATAGCTTTTAGCCAGGGTTCACTTTTAGCTCCAAGAGGCTTCACTCAATTGCTAGCCATACAGCTCTTACAACATGACATAGTAGCTCAGCTCATAACTGCGTGCTTTTGATACAGAAATATCTGATTGGGATCACTGGGGAGAAGTAGGAAGGCTATAGGAAGAGTTTGCCGAGGCAATGGAAGGCAGTCTAGGATAGGATTGGCTGAGAAGGTGATGCCTGCAGAGCCAATGGAAATAAAAAGAGGATTGGCTGTTTGGCTCACGAGCTTTTCTGGCTCCTGGGCTGGCTCTCTCTCTCTCTCTCGCTCTCTTTCTCTCTCTCTCTCAGGCTCTGGCTCTACCTTAAGCTCGTCCTGCAACAGATGGTATTTTTTATGGGAAGGAACTCCACGCACAGTTTAGGATTGGACTGGCCTGGCAGAGGATGGCAGGTTTATTCTTTGGGTGTCCTATAGAGGAAACAGGCTCTGAGGAAGAAGCCTACCATTCTTCAGGAATTGTGTAGCTTTTGTGTAGTATGTTGCTTTATTTTGTAAACTAACCCTGTAGAAACTAACAGGGGAGAAGATAGAGGAACCCAGGTGTTAGAGTTTAGCCTTAATTGGTAGCCTTAATAATTAAAGCTGTGACTTGATAGGCTTAGGCGACTGCTTTTGAATAAAAATTATTTTTCTTTGTCACCGAACCTTTGCTTCTGGAATTTTGCCTAGAGGGTGGCAGCTGGCAGCCAGACCCCAGCTTGCTGATCAGTAATACCCTTTCTTTCTTTTTTTTAAAAAAATTTATTGTTGTTGTATTACATCCATCCCCTTTTTACTCCCCTCTGTCCCCCTCCCCACCCACCCATTCCCCCCAAAGTCAATCCCACCTGTTGTCCATGTCCATGGTTCCTTTATACTAGGTTCTTGTCTAAGCTGCTCCCCTTCTTTGCCTCTGTCTCCCCCCTCCCCCCAACCCCTTTCCCCCTGACCACTGCAGGCCTATTCCTTGTATTCATACACTTGGTTCTGTTTTGCTTGTTGTTAGTTTTGCTCATTATTGTCCC
>PVIW01018734.1:0-11005 GCA_004026585.1 Noctilio leporinus | reverse complement strand
GGCTTGCTCCACCCCACCACTGGTCCATAGGGCCTGAATTTCCATGATGTCTTGGGACTGGAGTGGTTAGCAGCACTGTCAGTTAGTTAATCCACATGTCCTCTGCATCCTGCTCCCATCCTCCAGGGCTTCTACCAGGCTGACTTCCCACTGCTCTGACTCAGGGACATGAGTCTAGCTCACACCTGAGCCTCCCCAGTCAACTTTCACATCAGCCCCAGATTCTGTAGATGGTCACCCACTCTCATCATCTTCTTCTGCCCAAACTGGTTCCCAGTGCACCCCAGTGCAGCTGGTGAGTGCAAGCTGGTGCAGACAGGGGAGGTGGGTTCATCCTTCATTTTAGGCCACATCTCTGTCATTTGGCATCTTTTGTCTCAGTCATCAGTAAGATGAAGGAACAAAAGCTAGCCCCCACTGTGCACACACTCAACACACTCCTGTCACTCTGCTCCTTGTGGTACTGCCCATCTGACCCACTCTTGGAGTACCATGCACAAGACCTGCCAGCCTCACCCACCTGGGTCCTGAATGGCCTCCTCCAACAAGTCACTGTGGGCAGGACCTAGCGCCAGAATGGTCATCTCCATGGCTGGACCTAAAAGCATGAATAGGACCACTCAGAGCCTGCAGCCTGAAGATTTGAACTTAGAGCCACAGAAAGTGAGACACAGTTAGGGCTGTAGCCAAGAGCTGAGGCTGGTAGGGTGCCAGGGCACAGAGCTGCCAGGGCTGAACTACATCCTGCACCAGCAGCCAGGACCTCAGGGAGGGGTGAGCTTGGGACAAAGAGGGTAGAGGAGCATCTTTTAGTAACTGCTCTGAGCTCCCACCCTGATGCCCAAACACCCAAGCCCAAGCCCAAGCAGAAGAGCTTTCTTTAAGGTAGGCAAGGGCCTCGCCTGACCTTGAGCTGGGTCAGAAGGGGCGTTTCAAGAGATTTATTAGTCAGTCAATGAGCAATGGCTGCCAGGCTCAGCAGCAGGAGCAGATATCTGTCCTCTGTCCTCTGAGTGGCTGTCTCCTGTGCCATCAACAGGCACTTGTGTCAAGATGTTGATCAACAGCCTGTCATGACCAGCCTGATTTCTGAAACATGGTTGACACCGGGGTGCATTCTCCACTTCCAGGCCATCCAAATCAATTGTGAATCTTGGCGACCATCTTGCCCTCTCCTTTTGACCTTCCCTGCAAAGCAGGACAGCCAATAGCTGCAGGATTTGAGCTCTGTGGGGAAGGTGGAGTTCTTTGCACAGGGACAGGCCTGGACCAGGATGGGTCTGGGGAGCACTTTCTGCTGAGAATAAATCCTGGAGCCCCAGACTCTGGTACAATTGACTTGATTTAATCACTGGATTGTTCTTTGAAAGGCCCAGCTTCAAAAAGGCAACACCTACCTTTGCCTCTGTAGTTGAGCTCAGTTTTATCAGCACATCCAGGGTGGAATCAAAGAGCTTCACCTATCAATGCCTCCAAAGGGCATGTGTCAAAGATCATTCTTGCCAAGGCGTCATGTCCCAAATTCCCAAATGAGAACCCAAGATGAAACCTGAATTAGTGTTTTAATCCTAATAGTGGAGGCACTATTAGTTAGGGCCAGGGATGCAGAAGGGGCCGAATTGTCCTGGGCTGTTGGGGGCATGTGCATCTGGATATGGTCTTTTGATGGCTTTGGGGATGTTTTTGCACAGCTTTGCTGCTGACTTGGTCAGATAGTGGGGTTGGTCAAGAGCCAAATGAAAATATCTTGGGCACAAACAGCGACAAGGAGCACCCTGAAAATATCTGGGGGACCTGCTCCCCCTTGCCTCATGTTTAAGCCACCTGGGGGGTGACCACATCAGACCCAAACTGTCTTTCTTCTGGCTGTGGCCCAACCCTACTGTACAGACCACAGGCTCCTCAAAGGGTGCAGTGGGAGTAAGGGGAGTAAGTTTGTTTGGGCGACCAAGTGCTGGTTTCAATATTGTCATGGTGGGACCAGTGGTATCCCTGCAGCCTATGAAGCACGACCTCATTCTCCACAAGTTGGGCCCCACGACACCTGCTCTATGGTAGTGATGAGGGTAAATGCACCTGGCGCCATACATGGCCTGGCAGCACCCTGCTGTCAGTAATGGGAGGTGACAGGTGTTGGCTGTGGCATCTGTGACTCTCCTTTGCTGCCTGTGAGTGAAGAGGGTGCCATCAAGGGCTTCACCTCGGAAATGTCTGATCTGCTGTGACATGTGCCAGAAACCACCTCTGTCTTGGAGGGGGAGCCTGGGAGGTGAGCTCCTTACTTTCTTCTCTTCACCACCGCCATACTTTTGTTTCCCTTTAGCCTGTCCCTCTGTTGCTAACTGGCTGTGTGCTCTGATTGTCCCTACTTCTCCCCTGGACATCCCTGCCCCATCACTACCTCTAGCATCTTTTTCTCCCTCATTTGTAACCTTAGTTTCCCTTCTTGATGAAGCACAAGTTCGACTAAGAGGACCTCTCCTCCTGCCCACTCCTCCCAGGTGCCTCTGCTTTCTGCTCTGCCTGCCACCTGTTCTCCTCCTCCTCCTCAATCCTCATCCCAGTGACTGGCTCAGGTCCCTGGCTCTGCTGATGCACCAGGGCCTCCCCATAAATTCCCCCCTGTACCTTTGTGCACTTAAGAGACAAGTTGCATGTCCCAGATTCTCTCCTTCATAAACCCACAGGTACAACCTTCCTGGGGTCCTGCTGCTGCCTCTCCTTCCTCTGGTGTCCCCCACCTCTCAGTGCTTCACCCTGATTCACCGTGAAGACCATCGCTTCAACACTAGCACTCAGGCCCATGGGTGACCAGCAAAGCCCTGGTGAGGCTGCTTCCCCTGCCAGCACCTCCTGTCCACCACATCCCTGCCCAGTGTGGGGCCTCAGCAGGCAGCCAGCACTTGGGAATCCAGGGACAGAGCACTGGTCCTGGTTGGGGCTCAGACATGGGATACTGCCCTTCCGTGCATGGCGATGGTGCCCCTCCTGGGTTATGAATGCCTTTTTTCCAGGAATATTTAAGAATTTAGATGATAAATAGGATGTGCAGCTACAAAAACTCATTTTGAGCTGTTCATAGTGAAAGCATCTATAAGAACATATGAAAGATAAGCTGAATTATTCTCTTGTCTCATCACATAAAATGATGCATGAAATTGTTCCATGAAGAGAAAGACACCAATCCAAGAAAATGTAGAAAGAGATGTTTTAGGAGGGTATGGCAGTTAATTTAAAATACTGTTTTTGGATATTGCAATGTGTGTGGTATTAGTCAGGCTTTTAAAATATGTAATTTGCCACAATTTCCTTTCTCCATTTCAACATGCAGACATGGGATCCCCTTCCTGCATAGCCCACTTACCCCCAAACTGTAGGGCCTCCAGGTTCCACAAAGCCCAGTTCTGTCCTCATTTTTCTGTTGCTTTAGAGACCTTTGTCTGCCCTTGGCTCAGACGATGACTTTTGTCTTGAGGATCACAGATGTCCCGGCAGAATAAACTACGCATAGTGCCTGGCCCCTTCTCTCCTATAATCTAGGGGAGACAGAATAGTTTTAGACTCTAGCTATTGCTTCATTTGGTCCCATTCACATTTTAAACCAAAATACAGTAATGATAGATATATGGCTCCAATTTTAAACAATAATTTGGGGAGTTTCTTCACAAAAAAATGAGCTTTGGGACATGTTTTCTAAGTCTCACTCTTAACAAAGCATGTCGGGTGGTGGCAGGTGGAGGTGGCAGGATGAATCTTTGAAAAGGCTCTTCTATGCAGGAGGATGATGGAGTTTTAAATTTAATTTTTTGTTGTTTTATTATATCCATTCCCTTTTTCCTTCCCTCTGTCCTTTTACCCACTCACCCACTCCCCCCAAAGTCAATCCCATTTGTTGTCCATGTCAATGGTTCTTCCATACTAGTTCCTTGACCAAATTGCTCCCCTTCTTTGCCTCCTTCTCCTTTCTCCCCCACCAGTCTGCCCAATGAAGGTCTATTCATTGTATTCATGTATCTGGTTCTGTTCTTGCTTGTTTGTTTGTTTTGTTCATTAGTGTCCTGTAATGGGTGAAATCATATGGTATTTGTTTTTCACTGACTGGCTTATTTCACTAAGCATACTACTTTCCAGTTCCATCCATGTTGTTGCAAAGGGTAGGAGTTCCTTCTGCCTTTCTGCTGTGTAGTATTCCATTGTGTAAATGTACCAAAGTTTTCTTGATTCAGTCAGGATGATGGCATTTTCATGGTGGCTTTGAATGAAGAACCAGGTCAGGAGGTTGAGGACAGGAGAAGAAAGTTGATGGTCAAACTCATCTGAGATGGTCAGAGCATCTCTGTGTGAGGGGACCGGCAGGGGTTGGGGGTGGCAAACAAAAGGGCTCCTAGACTGCCAGTTGTCTCTGGGCATGAGCTCCTGCCCCACTCTGCCTTGGTAGCATGTGGGACCCTGACTGTGCAGGACTAGCACACCAGTGACAACAGGTGGGGACAGAAGTTCGCACCTTCACTTGGAGCCCTTGGCTTCTGATTAGGCACTTTGGGCAGCTCAGCAAAAGGATAGTACCAGTGACTGTGCCCTAGCCAGCATTGGGTCTGGAGCCTTCCTGCTGGAATAGGCCTGGGAGGGAAAGGGAGGAAGAGCTGTGCCCCAGTCTGTGACTGTGCAGGTGGAGGGGAACACTCTTCATGTGTAACTCTATTTGGGATCCTGCTGGGTCTTGGACTCTGCTGTCCAGACACTCAGTGATTCAGTGGCCCCACTCTCACTCCAGCAGGACACAGTCTCTGGTCCTTGCACTCCATCTGGCCCTCTGTAAAGCTTAGGTCCCAAGTCTGGCACATTGTGATTGTGATAACTACAATCCCTGCTAGAAGTGACAATTGGGCATGGATTTAAATTTGTTCCACTGGTGGCAAAGAGTGTTCATTGTTCCATTCACATTATTTCCCATAGGCAGACTTATCTGGGAATATGCATTTGGAAGAGAATTATCAAGCCAGAACTCCTAAATTCCTGGCTGGCCTGCAGAGGAGAGCCAGGTGGATGATGAAACAGGGCTGTGGCAACCTCATTGTGATGTCACAAAACTTTATTGTGATTTTGCCCATCTTCACTCCGATGTCACAAAGTCCTCATTGTGATGATATACAACCTCATTGTGATGTCACAAAGCCCAAATTTGATGTCACACATTGTCAATGTGATGTTATAATGTATCACTATTATTTCAGAAATTCTCACTGTAATGTCACACAAACTCTTTATTTCCCAAAGCCTGACTGTGATGTCACAAAGGCTAAATGTGATGTCATAATGCATCACTGTGATTTCTCACATTTTCACTATGATGTCACAAAGCCTACACTGTGATGTTGCATGTCCTCACTGTGATGTCACAAATCCATCACTGTGATGTCACAGAGCCGCATTATGACATTACAAAATGCAAAAGTGATTTCACACATTCTTATTGTGATGTCACAAAGTCCACACTGTGATGTCACATAACTGTATTATGATATCACAAGGACCCACTGTGATTTCACCCAGCCTCACTTGGGTGTCAGAATACCTTCCATGTAATGTCGCAAAGCTCCTTTCTGATTTTGCACATACTCTGTGACTTCACAAAGCCCTCATTGTGATACCATAAAGCCACAATGTGATGTAATAATGCACCACTGTCATTTCATGAATTCTCAGGGATGTCACAATGTTCTTACTGTGATGTC
The DNA here is from genome assembly GCA_004026585.1 of Noctilio leporinus. Classification (NCBI taxonomy): domain Eukaryota; kingdom Metazoa; phylum Chordata; class Mammalia; order Chiroptera; family Noctilionidae; genus Noctilio; species Noctilio leporinus. The sequence continues at coordinate 5,270 of PVIW01018734.1, read as the reverse complement.
AAACAATCTCATTGTAATTTAACATAGCACTCACTATGATTTTCACCCAGCCTCAATGTGATGTGATAATGTCCCACTGTGATTCACACATTCTCATTGTAATGTCACAAAGCCCACACTGTGATGATACACAACCTCATTGTGATATAACAAAGTCCTCAGTGTGATGTAACACAACCTCATCATGATATAAGGACCCATGTGATTTCACTCAGCTTCACGATGTCACTAAGCCTTCACTGTGATGTCATGAAACCTTATTGTCATGTCAAAAAACTCAATTTTGATTTTGTATGTCAACATTGTGATGTTACAAAGTCCTCGCTGGGAAGTCACACAGCCTCAATGTGATGTCACTGGCCTCCACTGTGATGTCACACAATCCTTATTGTGATGTCATGCATCATCCAATGTGATGCCACAGGCCTCCTCTCTTAATTCACACAGCCCCCCTGGATGTCTCTTGGCCATACCAAGACATGACAGGACTCCATTGTGATGCCTCATGTCCTCACTGTGATGTCACACAGCCTCACTGTGATGTAACAACACTTCACTCTAAGGTCATATGACCTCACTCTTGTGTAACAGGCATTCACTGTAATACCGCATAACCTCACTGTGATATTACACGGCTTCATTGGGATGTCACATGACCTCAGAGTGACAAAACAGACCTTCAATGTGATGTACCACAGCTTTACTGTGATGCATCAGGCCTTTTTTGTGGTCTCACATGGCCTCACTGTATCAAGTGGTGTCTCTGTGATGTAACATGTTGCAACTCTGATGTCAATGACCTCAATGTTATTTAACAAACTACCACTGTGGTGTGACTTAACCTCACTGTGCTATTGTTCTATCAGAATTCAGAAGGAAACCAACCAGACACTGGGGAAGCACAGGAGTACGATCCTTTATTCACGCACGGTCCCAGAGGAGAAGCTGCTCTCCAAATTCTGGGCCCTGAGCTAAGGCAAAAAGCAACTTTTATAGTTGAAGTTTCACTCCCTGGCCTTGCAAGGTTACAGAAACAGACATAGAAATTAAAGCTAGTCTTTCAGTGCCTTTCTTATCACTCAAGCTTATCACTACAGCTGGCTCCTGTCCAGAAGCCAAGGTCTTTAAGGGGGCTCCCCACTCCCCTCCAGGAGCCAAGGCTGTTAACCCTTTACATCTCCCTTACAGGCCATTAAGGGGGGCTTAGCCAAGGCCATTAAAAGGGGGTGTCCTTACATCCCCCTTACACTATAAAAGGCTACCATTATGATGTCAAAGCCCCCCACTGTGAGGTCACACAGCCTCAATTCTTATGTCCTGTGGCATCCACTGTAATGTCACATTCCTTCACTGCGATTTCACACAGGGTCACTGTGATGCAACAAAGCTTTTTTCTGTGATGCCACATGATATGACTGACTTGTCGCACGGTCTCATATTGAGGTAAAAACCTCTACTGTGGTGTTACTTGGCCTCATGTGATATAACGAGCTACAGCCATCATTTCACAGGCCTCTACTGTGATTTCACATAGCTGCACTGTGATGTCAGAAAGCCTTGACTGTGATATCACTAGACCTCACTATGAAGTCATCTGGCTACACTGTGATTTCACACAACCTCACTATGATATAACAATGCCTTCACTGTGATAACTCACAACTTCACTATGATGGAACAAGGCCTCACTGTAATGTAACACACCTCCACATGACCTCTGGTGCTGAAAAGGCCTCAACTGTGATGTCATACAGCCTCACTCTGATGTAACAGCCCTCCTTTGTGATTTCACATCACCTTACTGTGATGAAACCACCCTCCACTGTGGTGTCACTAGGTAGGCCTTACTGTGATGTAACAGGCCACAACTATAATGCCATTGGCCTTTACTGTGATGTTGCATGGTCTCCATGTGTATGTTTCACAGTGTCCAATGTTATTTCACCAGCTTACAATGTGATTTCATAGAGCATTACTGTGATATCACAAAGCCTTCACTGTGATGTCATATGACCTGCCTGATTTGTCACATTTACACACTTGATGTAACAACCCTTCTATGTTATGTCACTTTGTTTCATGTGATATAACAGGCTACAACCCTCAATCCTAGGCTTCAAGTGTGATGTCACACAGCCTCCATTATTATGTGACGCAGCATCCCATGTGATGTCACAAGCTTTCGCTGTGATTTCACACAGCTGCACTCTGATATCATAAAGCCTTCACTGTCATGTCACATAACTTCAGTGTGATGTAACAGACCTCTAATGTGATGTCACACTGCCTTACTCTGATGTTACAACCCTCCACTGTGATTTCTCATGGCCTCGTGGTGATGTAACAGATGTAAGAGATGTAACATGCCTTCCTTGTGAATTGTATGATGTCACTGGGTTTGCACACAGCTCTGTTGTGTTGCCACAAAGCCTTCACTATGATGTCACATGACCTCAATATGATGTCACCAGACTCTGGTGACACAGACTCTTTCACACTGCCTGATTCTGATGTAACAATGCCTTCACTGTGATGTCTCACAGCCTTACTGTGATATAAAATGGCCTTGAAGGGGATGGATGTAATACAACAACAATAAAATTAAATTTTAAAAAATGGCCTCATTTTGATGTAGCAAGCTTCCCATCTGGTGCCACATGACCTCTCTGTCTGATGGCACACAGCTTCACTGTGATGCCACATGGCCTCATTGTGATTTAAAATGCCTCCAGTGTGATGTTACAGAACCTCATTTTGATGTAACAGCCGTACAGTGTGATTTCTCATGGTCTCACTGTGATGAAACCGCCCTCCACTGTGATGTCACTTGGTCTCACTGTGATGTAACAGAGCACCACTACAATGTCACAGGCCTCCACTATAATGTCACACAGCATCCATTTTTATGTCATGTGGCATCCAATGTGATGCCACAGTCATTCACTGTGATTTCACACAGCCTTACTATGATGCAACAAAGTTTTCACTGTGGTGTCACAACACCTGACTGATTTGTCACACAGCCTCACATTCATGTAACAACTCACCACCATGATGTCACTAACCCCCAAATGATGTAACAAGCCATAATAATAATTTCAAAAACCTCTACCGTGGTGTTACACAGCCTTCATTGTTATGTTAGGCATTGTGCAATGTCATAACACAGGCCATCACTGTGATGTCACAAAGCCTTCACTGTGATGTCACAATGCCTTCACTGTGATGTCAAATCACTTCAGAGTGATGTTATAGGGATCCATTTTTATTTCACCCAGTGTCGGGACCCCCAGAGTCAAGGCATGGCTGGACTCAGGGCTTCGAGGCGGGCTGATGGCCAAAAGGTCAACAGCTTGGCTGAGAAGAGTTCCAATGATCACAAAGTTCCACATCATGTTTACAGGGCAAGCCGACTTTCAGCAAGAGTAAATAGCAGCTGTGTAGTGAAAGACATAACATAAGTAGTATGCTTCCAAAGTGATAATAATTAGTTACTAAGAAATAAGCAAATGTCTTGTGGGAAAAAATACTTTCAGCCAAAATAATTTCACTAGGAGATAGGCTTGAATGCTGAAAAAAACTATATAAGTTTTGTGTGAATAATAAAGTGGTGCTGTCACCAAGAGTGGCAGTCCTCCTGACCCCAACATTTTTGTGTCTGTCTTTTCATTATGAATCCTACCCTGTCTATCATTTCTCTGGCCCAGCAGGACAGCGGCAGGTGGCGCCCGAACAGGGACCTGAATGGTGGGACAGCATAGCAAAGGACAGGTAGGATCCCCCTTGGCAAAAGGATGTCCGCTACTTCAGAAAAAAGAAGGAGGGGTGGAGCCAAGGGAATTGTTTTCATCAGGAGTAAAAAATGGGGCAAAGTCTAAGTAACCAGCGTACATTGTTTTGCTTGCTTTTAAAAACAATGCTTAAGAGTCGTGAGGCTCGAGTAGGAAATGAGCAGCTTAGTAAATTTCTGTCTTTTGTTGGAGATGTTGTCCCTGGTTCCCAGATGAGGGGACTGTCAACTTGGAAACATGTGGGAGGGTGGGGGAAAAGTTGAAGGATTACTATACAGCTCACTTTGGAGCACCCTAAGAGATACAGTAATCACAATAAAAAATTGTGAGTATATTTGCCAATAGGAAAAAAAAAAAAAACTGTTCCTAAAAGTTATTAAAAGTATTCATAAATTTGCCAATCTAAAGAATGCTAGTTACTTTTGTTCATCACTAAAAATTAAAAATACTAATTAAGTTGGGAAAGAATATATGGTTTTGGTAATAGAAGGTGTAAATTATGGCAATATATTTTGAAGAAAATAGACTTGAAAGTGGATTATTTATTTCTCAGTAAGTTAAAAGGAGAAACTAAAAGGACTAGGAAAGTTGCAAAAGGTTTGTGTAAGTAGCAGAGGGTCAATATAAGTTGAACAGGGTCTGTGCAAGTTGAAGGATTGTGTAGAGGGAAGAAGCAAGAGGTGAAGGAATTGAAGTGAAAAAGGTGACACAGGACAATAGAAAGGAACATATAGGGAAACATTTGGAGTAGGAAACTCAAGAAGAGAAGTGGAAATGGGAAATAATGAGAAAGAAAAAGAAAGGTACATGGATGGTAAAGCATTGGTGGGGCCCGCGTCGGTGGCCGAGCAGATTGTAAGCTCCATTAAGACACTTGTGTCAGAAGCCAATCTATCTAGTTTAATCAGTAGTGGGGTAGCATTAGTGGTACTGTTTTTAACTCTTGCTTGTCTTCGTCCAGTCCTCACCCATGTGCTTGCAGCCAGCATCAAACAGCTTCAAGTAGGTTTGCATTATGTTCATCTGTGAGCAAAAGAAAAAGTTCTACATCATGTTTAGAGGACAAGCTGACCTTCAGCAAGAGTAAATAGTGGCTGTGTAGTGAAAGACATAACATAAGTAGTATGCTTCCAAAGTGATAATAATTACTTACTAAAAAATAAGCAAATGTCTTGTGGGGAAAAGTACTTTCAGCCAAAATAATTTCACTAGGAAATAGGCTTGAATGCTGACAAAACCTATAAAAGTTTTTTTTTTTTCATTATCTTTTTTTTCTTTTTTAATTTTATTGTTGTTGTATTACATCCATCCCCTTTTTGCTCCCCTCTGTCCCCCTCCCCACCCACCCATTCCCCCCAAAGTCAATCCTCCCTGTTGTCCATGTCCATGGTTCCTTTATACTAGGTTCTTGTCTAAGCTACTCCCCTTTCTTGCCTCTGCCACCCCCTCCCCCCTCCCCCCAACCCCTTTTCCCCTGAC
>PVIW01018733.1:0-10953 GCA_004026585.1 Noctilio leporinus | reverse complement strand
TGAGTACACATTGCATAATAGCAGGTGCTGTCTTTAGTACATGGGGCTCCATCTCACAGATAAACATCTTGAAGGCATGTGAAATCATGCATGAAGTAATGTTCTGGAAGATCACATATGATTTTGGCCTGAAGAGCATCCTCAGCAGGTGAGTAGGTACACTTTGTGCAACATGTGCTTGTGAGACAATCACTTCCAGTTGTTAAGGTGCAATCACTTTTGCAGAATAGATTGCTGTGAAACTGCTTGAAGGTTCCACAGTCACACTACTCTCTGTCATTGTCCGTAGAGGTTCCATAATGAACAGATGTGAGGCTTTCATTTGAATACTCAAATACACTATTGTTGGTGCAGTATTTTCCACCATAATTAACTATATTTGCTGCGTGAACCATGGAGCAGTTACTGAAGGCATCTGTCACCACAGGTACCTGTCTATAGGTAGGTGGCCCTTCTCTAGCAAATATGTTTCCTCATCAAAGTACAGACCAAAGCTTCTCCCAAATATTTGGCTGGCTTTAATTGGTAACAATTACTAATGTCTCCACAGAACACCCACCATGATGAGATTATTCCTTTTGCATACACTATGTAGGACTGGGGAAGGACCAAAATCAAGAGGTTCATTTCCAATCACAATTAACCCTCAACATGGGTGAGGAGGAGTATATATTTTGTTTGTATACATGTTATAAAACATACTTGCAGGCACCACATAATCATCCATGGTGGTTGGATCTCTTACACTGTGATTATGATTCTGATGTGGTACCCAAAACCAAGACTTTAAAACATGGAGTCAATTAAACAATGTAGATGTCACAACAGGATAACTGTAGCCAGAATCCCTCCCTCCACAGGTGTGTATTTTCCCAGCTCACTTTTATCTGAGAGAGCACATTCATGTGTTAATGCCACATGCTCACAGTTTTGGTTGGCTTTGTGCCATTTTTGTCTGTTTCTATATATATGAGCCCCTTTTGTTCAGGTGGTGAAGATGATTTGTTACTCTCTTACCTACCTCCAGGAGAATAAATGCAGATTATGTGCTCCCATGTCGCCATAAGAATAAACTTGGTATGAATTCCCTCTTCAATGCTCCACTGTATTTTTTCACTCACAATGAATCCAAAGTAAACCTGCCTGTAGTTGAGCTCCTGTGGTGCACTGGACTTACCAAAAATTGAACACATTTTGCCACATTGTTGTATAGAGTATAAACTGAGTTGGAACTCACAAGAGGGCCTTTTACACTTTCTAGATGTTCTGCATAGAGTGTACTAGTGAGCCTAGAGGCTGTACAGGTGTTCACTTGAGAGAACAGGGGGTGCCTCTCTTTTTTGTAACCCAGCATATATGTGGGTCCTGTTGCATTGGTGCCTGCCACTATGTGAGGAACTGGTGTACAACCTTTGGAAATCCTGGAGGTGTTTATTTCATAGGCAAGTCATCCAACTTCATAACACCTTCCAGGCCCCCATAGCACATGTCCATGGTGACTATGGAGAGAGGAACCTCCTCCAGGTAGCCATGGCAGTAACATCTAGGAAGGCCAAAGGGGAGTCATCCATCTGCAAAGCTCTCTGGTCATCCTGAGTCATCATCACCAGACATCAGAGCCAAAACAGTTTCTTGTGCCTCATGTGCCTGACACCTCTCTGGCCCCCAAAACTCAGGCTGTAGGGGAGCCAGCCTGGTGTCTGAATGTCTTTGTCTGTGTGCAGCTCCTTCCTGGAATCACCACCTCAGGGAAGATGTAGCACCATGAGGGGTGACCATGAGAACCCTGGACTATAGCCAACTACACCCAGAGATGAGGTAGCAAGAGGTGAATCCTCAGGGTGGTCAAGCCTTCTGACCAGTCATGCCCCTGTTCAGTACAGTCAGAGGGAATGGAAGAGGGGAGGACCCTCAGTGAAGCCAGGTCCCAACCATCTGCCATGGCCACTTGCTACCAAGGAGAGAGTGACAGAAAGCCTGTCCTGGGTGGATCATGTGAGGGAACTAAGTAACAGTTACAGGGCGTGGCAGAGGGTGTGGCTGGACATGAATTCAGATGGGAAGTTAGTGTAAGCCCAGACAAACACCTCCCTAAGGGTGACAGGAGGGCTGGGCTGCAGAAAATACTCAGGACATCAGGAAATATCAGTGATACTTACAGGCATTCATGAGCACAAGGAGACATCAGTGCCACCAGTAGGTGCTCAGAGCACAAGGGGACATCAGGGCCAGCAGAGGGTGCTCAGAGCACAACAGGACACCAGTGCCACCTGGGGGCACTCAGATCACAAGGAGACATCAGTGCCACTAGGGGTCACCCAGAACACAAAAGGACATCAGTATCACCAGGAAGCACCCAGGACTCCAGGGAAATCATTGCCACTAAATGGAGGGGCTGAGCTAAGAAGCTGGTTCCCAGAAGGGTTATAGAATGACTTTTTTTTATTGTCCCCTGGGGTAAGTCCTGCTTTCTTTTATGTGTTTCAAATTTCTTTCATTCTCAACAGGCAAAAACATAGGAAGTATCTGTGCTTGAAAATATGGTTGCTTTCTCATCTGGGTCCTTATTGTCACCCTATTCCTATATAATCTGCTTTCCCTGGTTGGCAAACAGAATGTTAGGATTTGCACTGTGCCTTGGCTGAGAATGATTCCCCTACACTCCAGTGAAACACTGAGTTGGCAATTCTGAATCCATGTGCTGAGTCATTTTCTTCTTCATACAGCAAGGACCATCTCAAGGATATGGGAATGATCAACAACACATTTTCTGCCCCATAAGGATCCCTGCCCTTTTTAGAGAAATTGGACATTTACCTCTCATCCACATGGATGCACATTGATCTTCAGGTTTCAACTATTTCTTTTTTTAATTTAATTTTATTGTTGTATTACATCCATCCCCTTTTTGCTCCCCTCTGTATCAACTATTTCTGAGGCTCACATGTGCCTTCTGGATGGAGAAGCAAGGCGCCTGGGGGCCAGACCAGCTTTCAATATGTCCCCAAGACAGAGAAAGGAGGCAAGCCCAGAGATGGAACCCTGTTACTGGGACATGGACAGCATCACACAATTGTCTGAACGTGGTCCTGGAGATCTCAACAAGTCTCAGATTCAGGGGTAGAAACCACCTGCCTCATGAGGACTGGATTCCTGCACACCCTCTGCTGTTTGTCCAGGATCCCCAGGAACCTGCCCCATCATCACCTCTGTCTCCTACTGTCAAACACCCACTAAGTCTATCCTAGGATGAAGCTCAATGTGACTGGAGCTCCACTCTCTTCTTTCCAGCCCCTGTATATTTTACCATTTTTTAAAAAGATTTTATTTACTATTTCCAGAGAGAGGGGAAGGGAAAGAGGCAGAGAGGGAGAAAGAATCAATGTATGGTTGCCTTTCACCTGCCTCCAGCCACAGACCTTGCTGGAAACCTGGATTGCAACCTGATTATGTGCCCTGGCTGGGGAATCGAACCAGCGACCTTTGGGTTCGCAGGCTGGCACCTTATCCATTGTGCTACCAGCCAGGGAATATTTTACCTTAAACACACTCCCATCCCCCTCATATCCATCTCCTAGATCAGACCCCCTTGATAACCCATGGTCAGGTACACTCAGGTGACCTGGAGTGGGTCTTAGCCCCATTTTTGAGCCCATGAGGTGCACAGAAGTGATGTCTGATTACTCAGACCCTACAGCAGGACAGGCCTGTGTCAGGTGGAGACACACTGATAACTGGCCTCAGAGCACCTGCAACAACGCCCACAAGAGCTGAAAGAACCACCAGGTGGCCCCATGAGCTACAATTCCATGGGCAGTTGGAATCAGAAGCAGTCAAAGAAGGGCTGGGTGGCCTGGTCACCTGGAATGTTATAAATGTCCCAATTGACAGGACCAGGGAAATAGCTTTCAGTTCTAAAATTGCAGGAACAGTTTGAAGCAGCACAGAGAGAGGAATTCACAGCTTAAAAACTGATCAAAAATAGTTTAACATACAAGAAAATAAATGACTTAAGTGTCCTACCTAAGGAGTTGGACAAAACACAAAGATTCTATATTAAATGAGTATATGCTGTACTATAGAGATATAAACTGATTTTGTCATTTATTTACAGCACTCTCCAGAAATATCAATGAAATTTATTGTATTTACAAAGTCTACCACAAAAACAAAAGCCTGCATATGTCAAACAAACCAGATGTACTCATTCTAGTTTTTGGTCTACTCAGTCAATTCTTACATGTGCCTCCATGTTGGAACATGTGCTAGGATGTCAACTTCAACCTATGTTAACTTTTGTATCACTCTGCATCACCTCTCCCTTGCCTTCATCCTCAATGGGCATTTTTTTCATCTTGAAAGCATTGTGTGGGTTTGGTTCTACAGGTATCTCTACTTCACACTTCTTCAAACCTTCAGTTTTTCCACCAAATCCTTGTGACATTTTGCAATGTCCACTGTCAAGATTGACCACATTGGGGGACGGAGGGGAGCAAAAAAGGGATGGATGTAATACAACAACAATAAAATTTAAAAAAAAAAAAAAAAAGATTGACCACAGCAAGTGGGCCATGAACTTCCTGAAGGACATACTGTTTTCTTCCTAGTTTGGCAAATACAAATGAATCTACTATGAACACTATGTGCAGGTTTCTATGTGGACATATGTAGTTCTTATCTCCTTTGGGTAAATACTAAGAAATATGGTTGTTGGACCCTATGTTGAGAGTTTGCTTAGTTCTGTAAGAAACCATCAAATGATCATCCAGCATTACTGCGACACTATGAACCCCCAACAAAGGTGACTGAGAGTAAAGTTGCTCACCAGCCCCTCACCTGTGTCTTGTCATGAAGTGAATGCCAGATTCTCCAGGGTTCCAGGCTGTGCCCTATGCCAACTTCATGTGAATTTAACCCCCCTTCTTTAGGTGACTCTCCATCTCTGGCAGTATGGGTCACCCCAAATATATTCTTCAAGATATTTTGCTACGCAAGCTCTTTGGCAGTCTAACAAGGTTCTTAATAGAACTTTGTTTATTTCAAAATCATGATGGATTTGAGTGATATTGAATGAAAACTATGAGTTTTATTAAGGAACAAATTTCGTCTGAAGATCAGTTGAATTTTCTGTCCACAAATACAGTGTATGGGCTATATCTTCTGTCACTCATTTTTTTAAAAAAATTATAGTTGTTGTATTACATCCATTCCCTTTTTGCTCCCCTCTGTCCCCCTTGCCACCCACCCATTCCCCCTAGTCAATACCACCTGTTGTCCATGTCGATGGTTCCTTTATATTAGGTTCTTATCTAAGATGCTCCCCTTCCTTGCCTCTGCACACCCCTCCCCCCAACCCATTTCCTCCTGACCACTGAAGGCCTATTCATTGTATTTGTATATTTGGTTCTGTTTTGCTTGTTAGTTTTGTTCATTATTGTCCCGTAATGGGTGAGATCATATGATATTTGTCCTTCACTGACTGGCTTATTTCACTAAGCATAATACTCTCCAGTATTCCATCTATGTTGTTGAAAGGGTACAAATACCTTCTTTCTTTCTGCTATATAGAATTCCATTGTGTAAATGTACCAAAGTTTTTTGATCCAATCATTCACTGATGGGCACTTAGGCTGTTTCCAGCACTTGGCTATTGTAAATAGTGCTGCTATCAACATAGGTGTACACAGGTTCTTATGAATTGGTGTTTCAGGGTTCTTTGGGTATAGTCCAAGTAGTGGAATTGCTGGATCAAAAGGCAGTTCCATTTTTAGTTTTTTAAGGAAACCCCATACTGTTTTCCACAGTAGCTGCACCAGTCTACATTCCTACCAACAGTGTAAGAGGGTTCCCTTTGCCCCGCATCCTCTCCAGCACTTGTTGTTTATTGATTTGTTGATGATTGCCATTCTGACAGATGTGAGGTGTTATCTTATTATGGTTTTAATTTGCAACTCTCTGATGAGTAGTGATGTTTAGCATTTTTTCATATGCCTCTGGGCCCTTTGTATATCTTCCTCAGTGAGTTGTCTGTTCAGGTCCTTTGCCCATTTTTTAATTGGGCTGTCTGTCTCCCTGGTGCTGAGTTGCATTAGTTCTTTACATATTTTGGAGATTAAAACCTTGTCTGAGGTATCATTGGCAATTATGTTTTCCCATACAGTTGGTTCTCTTTGAATTTTGCTGATATTTTCTTTAGCTGAACAGAAACTTTTCAATTTGATATAGTCCCATTTGTTGATTCGTTCTTTGATTTCCTTTGCCCTTGGTGAAGTATCAGTAAACATATTTCTGCGTAGGATAACCAAAAGTTTACTGCCTATATTTTTCTCAAAGAACTTTATGGTGGCACTGCTTACGTTTAAATCTTTTCTCCATCTTGAGTTTATTCTGTTGTATGGTGTAAGTTGGTGGTCTAGTTTTATCTTTTTGGATGTTGCTGACCAGTTCTCCCAGCACCATTTGTTAAAGAGACTGTTTTTTCTCCATTTCATGTTCCTTCCCCCTTTGTCAAATACTAGTTGACCATAGAGTCCTGGGTTAATTTCTGGGCTCTCTATTCTGTTCCATTGATCTATATGTCTATTCTTATGCCAGTACCAGGCTATTTTGATGACAGTAGCCTTGTAGTATTGTTTAAAGTCCGGTATTGTGATTTCTCCTACCTTGTTCTTCTTTCTCAAGCTTGCTGTGGCTATTTGTAGGCATTTTTGGCTCTGTGAAGTCTGTCATTGGTATTTTAATTGGGATTCCATTGAATATGTAGATTGCTTTGGGTAGTATGGACATTTTAATGATGTTAATTCTTCCCATCCATGAACATGGTATATGCTTCCATTTATTTGTATCTTCCTTGATTTCTTTCTTTATTGTTCTGTAGTTTCTTGAGTTCAGGTCTTTTACATCCTTAGTTAAGTTTATTCCTAGGTACTTAATTTTTCTTGTTGCTATGGTAAATGGGATTTATTTTTTCGTTTCTATTTCTGTTGTTTCATTATTGGTATACAAAAATGCTTTTGATTTCTGGATATTGACTTTATACCCAGCTAATTTGCTTATTAGGTTAAGTAAGTTTTTGGTGGAGCCCATCGGGTTTTCTATGTACACTATCATATCATCTGCAAATAATGACAGTTTGATTTCCTCCTTTCCAATTTGGATACCTTTGATTCCTTTTTCTTCTCCGATGGCTATGGCTAGAACTTCCAAGACAATGTTGAATAGAAGTGGAGAAAGTGGGCAGCCTTGTCTCGTTCCTGATCTTAGGGGGAAAGCTTTCAGTTTTTGTTCATCAAGTATGATGTTGGCTTCAGGTTTCCCATAGATGGCCTTTATGATGTTGAGGTATCTCCCTCTATTCCTATTTTGCTGAGGATTTTTATCATAAATGGTTGCTGCACTTTATCAAATGCTTTTTCAGCATCTATTGGTATGATCATATTGTTTTTATCTTTCAATTTGTTGATGTGGTGTATTACATTTATTGATTTACGAATGTTGTATCATCCTTGCATCTCTGGGATGAAGCCCACTTGATCATGGTGTATGATCTTTGTAATATACTGCTGAATCCAATTGACCAATATTTTGTTGAGAATTTTAGCATCTATGTTCATCAGAGATATTGGCCTGTAGCTTTCTTTCTTAGTTGTATCTTGCCCTGGTATTGGGATTAGAATAATATTGGCCTCATAGAAAGAGTTTGGGAGTCTTCCCTCTTCCTGAATTTTTTGGTATAGTTTGAGGAGGATAGGAGTTAGTTCTTCTTTAAATGTTTGGTAAAATTCACCTGTGTAGTCATCTGGTCCAGGGCTTTTGTGCTTTGGGAGATTTTGGATTACTTCTTTAATTTCACTAGTTGTCTTTGGACTATTCAGGATCTCTGCTTCTTCTGGGTTCAGTTTTGGTAGATTATACCTTTCCAGAAATGTGTCCATTTCATCCAGGTTGTCATACTTTTTGTCATATAGTTGTTTGTAGTAATTTCTTACATTCTTTTGTATTTCTGAGGTATCAATTGTGATTTCCCCTCTTTCAGTTCTGATTCCGTTTATTTGGGTCCTTTCTCACTTTTTCTTGATGAGTCTGGATAAGGGCTTGTCAATTTTGTTTATTTTTTCAAAGAACCAGCTCCTGGACATGTTGGTTCTTCAAATTGTAGTTTGAATCTCTGAGTTATTTAGTTCTGCTCTGACCTTGATGATTTCCTTCCTTATACATGCTCTGGGATTTTTTTGTTGTTGTTGTTGTTGTTGTTGTTGCTCCTCTAGTTCTTGCAGCTTTGTGGTTAGGTTGTTTTTATGAACTTCTCGTAATCTTTTTTGGAAGGCCTTTATTGCTATAAATTTCCCCCTGAGAACTGCCTTTGCTGTATCCCATAGGTTTTGGGCTGTTGTGAGTTCATTGCCATTTGTTTCCAGGAACTTTTTTATTTCATATTTGACCTCATTGTTAATCCCTTCATTGCTTAAAAGCATGTTATTCACTATCTAGGAGTTAGAGAGTTTTTGTTTTGTTTTGTTTTGTTTTTTTCCCTTGAGAATGGTTTCTAGTTTCAAGCCATTGTGATCTGAGAAGATACTTTGTATGATTTCAATTTTCTTGTATTTGCGGAGGCTTGTCTTGTGACATACCATGTGGTCTGTCTTCAAGAATGATCCATGTGCATTTCAAAATAATGTGTATTTTGCTTCTTTTGGGTAAAGATTTTATATACATCAGTTGGGTCCACTTCCTCTAGAGTGTTGTTCAATACCACAACATCTCTGGGGGTTTTTTGTTTGGAAGATCTGTCCATTATTGATAGTGGGGTATTAAAATTCCCTACTATTAGTGTGTTGCTGTTTATGTCTTTCTTAAAGTCTTCCAAGATTTTCCCTATGTATTTTGGAGCTCCTATGTTGGGTGTGTATATGTTTATCAGAGTTTTTTCTTCTTGATATATTGTTCCTTTACTCATTATGAAATGCCCATCTTTGTCCCTTTTTATGGCCTTCATTGTAATTTTTTTTTTTTTTTTCTGAAATCAGTATTACTACTCCAGGTTTTTTTTTTTTTTTTTTTTTTATGTCCATTTGATTGATATATATTTTTCCATCCCTTCACTCTCAATCTGTCAATCGTTTGCGCTAAGGTGGGTCTCTTGAAGACAGAATATATGTGGGTCATGTTGTCTTATCCATTCAGCTACCCTATGTCTTTTGATTGGTGCATTTAATCCATTTACATTCAAGGTTATTATTGATTGATACTTATTCATTGTCATTTTCTCCTTTTGTATTTGTATTCCTCTTTGGTTTTCTCTGTTTCTTCACTGTATTTGTTTACTTATTTTTATAGCAGACCCTTTAGCATTTCTTGCAAGGCTGGTTTGGTAGAGATGTATTCTTTCAGTTTTTTTTTTTTGTTTTTTTTTTGTTTTTTGTTTTTTGTTTTTTTTGTCTGGGAAGCTCCTTATTTCTCCTTCTATCTTGAATGAGAGTCTTGCTGGGTAGAGTATTCTTGGTTGCAGGCCTTTTTTTTACCATTACTTGAAATACTTTTTGCCATTCCTTTCTGGCTTGAATTGTTTGTGTTGAATAATCATTTGAAAGCCTTATTGGAACCCCTTTATATGTTATTTGTCATTTCCCTCTTGTTGCTTTTAGGATTCTCTCTTTGTTTTTGAATAATAATAATAATGTGCCTTGGTGTTGGTCTGTTTGGGTTGATCTTCATTGGGACCCTCTGTGCTTCCTGAAATTGATTAATGTTTTCACTCTTCATGTTAGGGAAATTTTCTATCATGACTTTTTTTTTAAATATTTTATTTCATTATTTTTAGAAAGAGGGGATGGGAGAGAGGCAGAGAGAGAGAGAAACATCAATGTATGGTTGCATTTCACCCGTCTCCAGCCACAGACCAGACTGGAATCCTGGTTTGAAACCTAGTTGTGTGCCCTGGATGGGGCATTGAACCTGTGACCTTTGGGATCGCAGGCCGGTGCCTTAACCACTGTGCTACCAACCAGTGCCTATCATGACTTTTTGAACAAGTTTTCCATACCTTGTTTCTCTTCTCCTTCCGGTATCCCTATGATACAGATGTTGTTGCGTTTCATGTTGTCCTGTAGCTCTCTTAAACCCTCTTCAGTCTTTTTTTTATTCTCTTGTACTGTCTTGGAGTATTTATCTACATTATCCTCCTACTCGCTGATCCATTCCTCTGCTTCCTCTAGCCTACTGTTGATTCCTTCTACTGTATTCTTCCATTCCAAAATTGTATTCTTCATTTTCTCCTGGCACTTATTGATAGTTTCTATGTCCTTTTTCATGCTGTTGTAGCTCTCAGTAAGTTCCTTGTAACTTCCCTGGAGTTCTTTGTAGTTCTCCTGGAGTTGTTTATTGTTTTCTTTGATATGGCTGAGCTCACTGAGCTTCTCTATCATCATTCTTTTGAATTCCTTATCTGATATTCCAGGTGCCTCTGTTTCATTTTGTGGTCTTTCTGGGGATTCTTCCTTTCCTTTTGGTGATGGACTGATTCTTTTTCCCCCCTTTTTTTGTGTCTGTTCTTGCTTGCTTTTATTTTTTTTTTTTTTTATGTTTTTTTCCTTGGGTTAACCTGCTTTGCTTCCTTGCCTTAGTTGAGCACCCTTCTGTGATAGGAGATTTGTGGAGTTTAATGTCTCCCAGATTTTCTTCACTTGCTGTTCTTGGTGTGTCCTTTATTTGGGCTGTCTGGTTGTATGCTGAACCTGTGGGCTACTCTCCTGCTGGTCTCCACTGCCTCTGTGTTGTGGTCCCCTGAATCCAGATGCTGACCACTCCAATTCCTAGGGACCTAAAGATGTCTCTCACTTCCTATCATGTCCTCTAGCTGCTCTGGTACTCGAGAACACCATCAGCACTGCTCTCTACTCTGTCGCCATCTTCTGAAACCCCCAAAGTCTACCTGTGGAATCTTTAAACATTTAA
>PVIW01018732.1:0-11006 GCA_004026585.1 Noctilio leporinus | reverse complement strand
TGTGAAAAAGATGTATCTCATCTTGGGAGGGAAAAGAAAATAGCTTATTTTAAATAAACAACAATATCTGTAAAGATAAAACTCTCCACTTTGGGAACAGAAACTAATGTGCCACAAAACAGAACATTAGCAAACTCATTGGAAAAGGTAGAAGATGAAATTCAACCAAGGCTTTATGTAGTGTGCCATATCTGTTTTTGCTTTTGTTGCTTTTGTTTTTGGTGTCATACCCATGAATTTACTGCCATGACCAATGTCATGAAGTTTCCCTCAATGTTTTCCTCTAGGACTTAAACCACTTCAGGTCCTATGTTTAAGTCTTTAATCCATTTGACTTGACTTTTATGTATGCTGTAAGATAAACACAAAAACTTCTGAACAGCAAAGAAAACCAATAGACTGAAAAAGCAACCTACAGAAGGGGAAAAAATATTTTCAAACCATGTATCTGGTAAGGAGTTAAGTTCCAAAATATATAAGCATAAGGAATTCTTATAGCTCAATAGCAAAAACAAACAAACAAATAAAAAACTGAAAAATAACTGGGCTAAAGACTTGGATAGTCATTTCTCCAAGGAAGACATACGGATGGCTACCAAGGTATATGAAAAGATGCTCAACATTACTAATCACCAGGGAAATGCAAATCAACACCACAAAGAGATATCACTTCACACCTTTTATGGTGGTTATTGTGTGTGTGTGTGTGTGTGTGTGTGTGTGTGTGTGTCCCAAAATGGGAAGAATGAGAAACTGTAACCTTTGTTCCCTATTGGTGGGAATGCCAAAGGCATAGCTGTTACGAAAAACAGCTATGAAAATCTTTAAAATTTTAAAAATAGAATTATCATATGATCCAGCAATCCCATTTCTGAGTATATATGCAAAGGAACTGAAATCAGGATATCAAAGAGACATTAGCATTCCAGTGTTAACTACAGTATTAGTCATAATAGCCAAGATATGGAAACAACCTAAATGCCCATTGATGGATAAATGGATAAAGACATACACACACACACACACACACACACACACACACACACACACCATGGAATATTATTCAGCCTTAAAAAAGAATCCTGCAATAAATGACAACATGAATCAACTTTGAGGACATTATGTTAAGTGAAAAAGCCAATCACAGAAAGACAAATTCTGCATGATTCCACTTATATGAGGTATCTAAAATAGTCAAATCATAGAAAGTAGTGGAATGTGGTTGCCAGGAACTGGGAGGAGGAGGAAATGTCGAGTTGCTAATCAATGGTGTAAAGTTTCAGTTATGCAAGATGAATACATTCTAGAGATCTGCTGTACAACACTGTGTCTACAGTTAACAGTACTCTATTTTGCACTTGAAAATCTGTTAAGAGTAATCTCTGATTGCTCCTCTGCTGTTACTGTTCTTTGACTTTGGAAGTTACTGCAATTTTTCTTTCTCTTTCCTTGTATTCTCTTCCTTCTGTTGTTAGTAGCTCTGTTTTAGAAAAAAAAGTCAGATGTCTTTTAGTTGAATTAAGGAGTCTAGCTGAGTGCTTACTTAACATAGACTTATTTGCCTCCTCTGATTTGTCTCTGCAAGTGCTGTCAACATTCTCTCTGCAAACAAGGCCCTTTGATTTTCTTAAAACAACCTTACTAACAAAACATTTCTTTTTATCAAAAAGAGACCAGAGACATAGTTGCTAATATCTTTGATATTATAGTTTTTCCCTTTCAGTTCATTATCAATACTCCATTTTCT
This sequence comes from Noctilio leporinus, assembly GCA_004026585.1. NCBI lineage: Eukaryota > Metazoa > Chordata > Mammalia > Chiroptera > Noctilionidae > Noctilio > Noctilio leporinus. The sequence continues at coordinate 9,259 of PVIW01018732.1, read as the reverse complement.
TCCTGTTCAGAAGTTTCAACAAATAATGTTCTGATGTTCTGCTCTTACAGGAACCCTAAAGTTTGATTTGTTGATTAGTTGAAGCACTTCACAAATTGTAAAGTTATAATCCAATGTGTTTTTTTTAATAATTGTTTTATCATTAACAATTACTTAAGTAATTCCCATGGTTCTTCCCTATCATGGCTTGCTGGATTTACAATCTGAAGTTTGCCAATCAGTGGCTTTCTGGGCTTGCTTATATCTGGATGGTTGGAAGGCACATACCTGGAGCCAAGAGAACAGAAAAGTGGGTGTGTGGGAGGGACCCCAAATGCACTCCCTGTCCATCTCTTCTTGCTCTCAGGCTGTGTTTCAGTCACTTTCTACTGAAAAATGGTGACTAGGGGCCAGAGAGTAAATGGGAGAACTTCAAGGGCAGAAAACTGGTGGAACTTGAAAGCTGGAGAATAGTTTATAGGATTTGGGAAATAAGAAGGCTGGAATCCTGGAAATAGGCTACAAGGAAATCATGAACCGAGTCCGGCCAAGGAGCCAAACCCTCTGATTACTGACTTCTCAAAAGATACATAATATGCTTACATAAGTCTCTCCTTGCTCATGAATATTATGTTAATTTTCCTCTTATGCATCAGTAATACAGATATTATTGGACAGCAGCTTTTGTCCCTTTCTATTTTTATAGCTCTTCTTCGCCTCTCTTCATATTCAGTTTCCAGGCTTGGGGTAACAGCCTCCAACATAACTGGGAGCTATTGAGTCTTGCCAGTTTTTCCTGCCCTCCTCTTCCTAGGTAGTTGCTACATGCAGCTCTAGTATTTCATTCACAAACTACTGTAATATTCAAGTTGTTTTTATTGCATTCTTGGCAATAAAAAGTGTGGTACAGCTTTTGAGTTCTAATTCAGTCAATTTTCCTGGACACTGATTCACTTGTAGTTGCTAGTCTCCTATCACCTTTGTGTCTTGAAAATGCATCAACTACCTCAGAGACCCAAAGGCTTAACAGAATGTTTTAGTTCTTGCCTCCTTAATTGGCCACCAATCCATGCCATCAATAAAAAAACATAAATACAAACAAAAAATCTTGAGCTAGGTTATTTTTTTAACACAGTTTTTAAAAAATAAGGAAATCACACCCTAACTGGTGGCTCAGTGGAAAGGTGCTAATCTGCAAACCCAAAGGTCGCTGGTTCGATTCCCAGCCAGGGCACATAACCAGGCAGGTGGAAGGCAACCATACACTGACATTTCTCTCCCTTTCTTCCTCCCTCCCTGCCCTTCTCTCTAAAAATAATGAATGAAAAATCTTTAAAAAATAAAGTAAATAAAAAGGAAATCATGTGTGATTAACATTTGATGGTTTTCCTCCAAGACTTAGTATATCAAGTTTAGTATATCAAGTAGGTGAATGGTGAAATATGACATGAATTTTGCTAAGCATTAGGCTAAAATTGGATATATTTTTTTTTGAGTAACTGAACAATGGTGTAAAAATGATGTCTGTGAAGTTTGAAAATGTTTTGAGAGCAGTGTTCAGATTTGATTTTTGAATCACATAATTTCAATGAGTCAAGTATGGTGATTTCCTAGAAACATTTATGTAAATCTATTATCAACTTCACAAAAAGATCATCTCAGCCCTGGCTGTTGGCTCAGTGGAAAGGTGCTAATCTGCAAACCCAAAGGTTACTGGTTCGATTCCCAGCCAGGACATATAACCAGGTTGCAAGCCAGGTCTCCAGCCAGGTCCTTAGCTGGAGACAGGTGAAAGGAAACCATACATTGATGTTTCTCCCCGTCTCTGCCTCCCTCCCTTCCCCTCTCTCTAAAAATAATAAATAAAATCCTTTAAAAAATCATCTCAAGTTAAGCACCTTTGTCTGAAAAACTACCCTACTTATACCTCCTTTAGCACAATCACTTCCATGTAATAGGAAAATAGCAGCTAACATTTATTAAGCATTTTTTTGCAGCAAACACTGGTTTTCACTATTTGCAGGTGAGATACTTATTTCTCACAATAATCCTAGGAGATGGACTATCGACATCCCAATTTTGCAGAGGAAGAATCTGAGCTCTGAAGGTTTAGACATTGGTTCAAGGCCATATACCTATGAAGCAATGAAGGCAGAATTTGAGGCTAATCCAATTCCAGGATATACATCAAACTGCCAAGTGCACAATGACATACATGCATGAGCCCCAGGAAGACAATGTAGAAAATCCTTCCATTTTCCTTTAAAATTTTTTTTTTGCAAAGTTTCCCCTATAATTTCAGAAAGGATGGCATTCAGGAAAAAAAAAAAAAAAAAATGCTTCCTTTCCATTTCTGTGCTTCAGAATATCTAAATTGACTCACTCCTAATCTTTAAAATTTGTACATTTCACACCAAGAAAGACAGTCAGAGGAGGGAACATTTTATTCCTAAGTGACATTATGGGTTTAAATATCCTTTGCAACAGTTTTGTTTTGAAAGATCTCTGTGGTTGCATATGAAACAGACAGATGTCAACGATGAGTCTACAATGTCCGATATTCACCAAAGACTAAAAATACTCTTTCTCGATACGGTCTTTGGAAATACCACCCAAACACCATTGGACCTGCCACATCACTAAGTATCTGTGTAAATGCATCTGAAATAACAGATGTTCTGGGCTCCTGCTGCTGTTCCCTTTGAATACCAAAATGATTTGTGGGGAGCTGAGGTTCCCCTCAGTTTTCAAAAATAGTTTCATAAGAATGGAAGAGTCTTCATTCTCACCTAAATTTCTGAAAGGAGTATTAAACCTTGTGCAGATCCTGAATCCACTTGTGGCTATGGACAGGTTTCTACAGATGTCTGCCCATAGGAAGCTGTCAAGAGGTGGTCCAAAGCAGGGCAATGCTTTTGAGAGAAGAAAATCAGTGGAAACTTTTTAGTGTCTCTCCAGGACACAGATATGTAGGTGGAATCTGCACTCAAAAATAACTCAGTGGTGGGGACAGTAGAAAAAACCATGGCTGAGTGGTGCAGGGAGAGCAGTTACTTGAAAAATACACAGTAAATGATGAGAATTGATACATGCAACATGGAGGCCTAAAGAGAGAGCCAGGGTTGCAAATAAGCAACATTTTGAGTTTCCTTGAGGAAAGAGAGGGAAAATTTCTAGAAGCCAACTTGGAAAAGGTGAGAGAAAATAACATTCAATAATTACAGTGTTAGCCATAATGCTGATGATCAATACCTTATGTCTATAAGCATTCTATAATTTCCAAAGTCTCATTAGCTTCTTTGTGTCATTGGACTAATTAGGAACCTCAGACTGGGAAGTGGAACCAGGGCTTGAATCCAAGCAAAGGAAATGAAAGAAAAGGGAAACAAAATTAAAGGTGCTTTCAAGTTCCCCTTCCTGAAACTAAAGGCATGGAAAAAGGGAAGGGTAATATAGCTTAACATAAAAAGAAACACCAAGCCTGACATGAGACATATTCATTTCATGGAGATAAGTGCAGACACAAACTCTGCCTGCAGTTAAGTCTTAAAATGCTTGGAAGAAGCATTAGATTGCAGGCAGAAGGCCTACATTGTAGACATGCCTCAGTAAGTGACCAGCTGTGTAGCTTTGGCCATGTCACTTGCCATACTCTAGCCCATGTGTCTTTATCTGCAAAATAGAAGTAATGGGATCTGCCTTCTTCTGTATTCGCCAATGCATATGGCACTGTTTGGCATTTAGGAGGCATGGACAAATGTTAGCTTAAAATGATAATCAGAGTCCTCTTAATCAATCACCTACACGTATTTTTCAAGTCTAAGGTCTCCATGCGTTAGATGTTGTTCCTATTCTACATGGAAAGCAACTTGAAAGTGAGTGGTCAGTTTGTCGCCTTGACATTAGAAATGAGGTCTTTGAACTTCTGGCCTCTGGATCTTTTCATTGGGGAAAATAAATCATTTAAATGATGTCTCCAAAGTCACACAGCTAGAAAGGATGCAAGAGACAGCATTTTCTATACATTCTACTATCAGTGAAAATAAAAGTTGCTGGCTTTCTTTTTCACCCTCAATCTACTGTTCATTACAAGAAGTTACTCTTACTCATTTCCAGATAAATATCTAGTGTTCTATCAATATGGGTCGATAAGTTTTTGGGTAGACTACTTTAAAATCACTATATGCTTTGTCTTTATGAGAAAAACAAAAGCTTGACTTCAGTATATTGTAAACTGGAAATTAACTTCAGTCTTGGTTCATGAGAATTTGACTATGCAGGACTCGTTGTTTCTTTAAGATGACATTTTCCAGCTAACTACCGTACTTGAGAGATGGGACTTGGGAAAACAGCACTACTGCAAACATTCTTCTCTAATGGATAATAAATTGCGATATATACTCACATAGCCAGAAGGCATGGCTTAGTGCACTAAGCTTCAGGTTAGCTATGCCTAGGCTGTTTAAAAACTCAAGTTCAAATCCCAACAGATTGCATATGACTCCTCATCTCCTTGAGTTTGATCAATTACATTTCATAGATTTTTATTACGAGCAAGACTCAAATAAGGCTTTATAACCCAAATCCGGTTTATCTCATGGAGACTCTAAATACCTTGTTCATTTTCTTTATGTAAGTATTGAATTTCAGGCTTCCTGTCTCTAACGCCATCCCAGCACTTCGAGAGAAAATGATGTGAAAACTCTTAAATAAGGTGAGAATATTTTGGTGAAATCATGAGCTAGATGACTTACATATGTGATCTGCCAGGACGGTGAAGGGGAGGCATAGAAGGGATCCAATCCAGGAGGCAAGTCCAGGATAAGAAGTGACAGTAACCACCAAGTATTGACTGACCACCATGTGCTTGGCACTTAATGTGAATTACCCCATTCAATCCTCACAGCTTCCCAGTTTACAGAGAATTCTAAAGGCCCTTTCCAAGGTCACCTGAGCTGAAATGGGAGGGTTGGGATTTAAACACCAGCGTTTCTAAACCCAAATCCATGAAGTTCCATTTGTCTACAAAGCCCACCATCACTCTATGTCTAGTGAGAAAATCAAAATGAAGTGTAAGGAAGGCACCAAAAATGGGAGTTGCAAAGCACAAGCCCATATCAGGAAGGCAGTGGAACCCAGGGACTGAAGGAGAAAGCCTGGTGACACTGTCGTAATTGTTTATCAAGTCTGCCTTAGAAGAGCTGGTGGCTGATCTTCCCACTGCCGCTGTGCTTCATCACATGGTGAGTAGGCAGGCTTATAGGCACAGTCTCCAGAAGAGCTGGGCGTGGGTGGGTGCCAGGCTATAATACCCTTTAAAAATGTCACAGGCAAAATTCTTACACTTAGTGGAAATGTGCACTCTGCCAAGATGGCATGTCACGGTGAGCTGGGGCCCCTGAAGTCATCCCATCTGGGAATATGTTCTGTTGTCTTCTGCCTTGTCTAATTATCTCCCCAGGTTTCTGTGTTATTTGCCATTAAAGAAACTCTCCATTCCCTGTCTCCAGCTTTCCAGGGAGCACATGATCATCCTGTAGTGGCAGTCTTGCAGTGCTGACTGAATGGGGAGTAAAGCCATAGGCAAAATGAACTGTGCCCCCATGTTTTCTGATAAGGCGACTCTGTGGGTGCCATTAACTGAAACCATATATTCAAGAACAGTAACACGTCAAAAATGAAGGGTGGAAGTCCAGGTAATCATATCAATTTGAGGCACGTTGAGTTTGAATTGCCCGAGAAATCTCCAGTTAAAGAAAGTACCTAGGAGCATCCAAGTAGAGATGAAGGACACATTAAGGGCTGCATTTTGACAATTAGCAAATCACTGATTGCTTCTTTCAAGGCAGCTTTAGTGGAGCAGTAGGGACAGAGGCAAGGTGGCAAAGCACCGACAAATAAGAAGTGCGGATGTAAAAACGGTGCACGTTGATCACTCTTTCAAGGGGCGGGTTGGTAAGACAGACATTGCAAGGGGCCCTTGGGCCATGTACCAGTACCAACCCGTGCCTGTTAGGAGCTGGGCTGCATAGCTGGAGGTGAGCTTGAATGTAATGGACTTGAATCATCTGCCCCCCCTCCCGCCCCCCATCAATGAAAACATTCTCTTCTATGAAACCAGTCCCTGGTGCCAAAAAAGGTTAGGGGCTGCTGACACACAGGACAGAAACTAGAGAGGATGCATCAACAGCACGGCATTTCAGGATGAAAGAGTTTTGTGCAAATGTATAGGCTGAAAGGACAAAAAAACAAAGAAAATTCAAAATTATGTGGAGTGAGAGAGGAGGGTGGGAGGGATAAATGCTGGAGCAGGGTACCAAAGACAAGGAAAGGAAGCAGACGTAAGATGGAATGTGAGGAATGCTCACATAAAAATAAACTACCCATTTATGAGAATACAGAGGATGAGGAGCTCAGTATTGGTTGGGGGAACTGGGTCAGGCTCCTTACAAGAAGTAGCTTTTGACTTGAGCCTGGAAAGAGCAGAGGAGTAGGAAGGAAGCAGAGAAGAAAGGCAAGCAGGAAGTGAAAGCCACTGAAAAGGGACAGGAGCCAAAAGGAAAGGTGTGGAAATGCTAAAGAACAGAGTGTATCCAAGGAAGAACATTTGGGACCAGAATCTGAGCACTTTCCAGTTTTAGCCAGTTCTCTTCTTACTGCGCATCACAGGGTCCACAGAACAGGGTGTCTAATTGACTACAGGATCCTTAACATCAACATGCCTCACCCATCTGTTTATTTGTAATTTGGGGCCCTGTTTTATTATTTAATTCCTGATATTTCATGTTACATAAGCCACATTTTATGTTAAAAAGAAAAACAAAAGAAACACAGTAAATTTTGGTGAACTGAAGCATATAAACAGATAGCTCAAGCCAAAGCAAACCAAACTCTTAATGAGTAAAGAAATTACATGTTGCTCATTTTGCTAATCTTGAACCTTAGTTCAAGACCAGAACCTTATGTGAGACAAGAATCTTGAGCGAGAAGTGTGGAATAGATGTGAACAAGATAGTATTTTTCCCCATTGTTGAAATCATATCTTTTTCAAGGCAAGAAAATGGGATTTGTTCTTAGGTATTACTGTTCACCACTTAAAGGTATAAAATAATCAGCATTTTTGGTGCTAGTTTTAAATGGAATTATTTTAAGAGGTTTTCTTATCTGTGCAATTCAAAGCAAGAATCCGCAAGCTACCGCCTGTTTTTAGAGAAAGTGTGAATTCTGGGCTTTGGACGTCTTTAAAAGACATTCCTGCAAAACATTTTGTTCTGGGCATACTGCATAAACAGAAGCTTCTCAGCTGTTTTCCTCTGCAACAACATTACATTCAATTCTTTTTGCTTGTCACATTAAAAATAATGACAGAAATGGAAATTATTCCATTCTGAAGATACAGTGTTAATCAGGTTTGATCAGAAGACTGCCCCACTCAGCAGCCTGATGACGCTGCACTGCTAGTCTGCGCTAGCGGCTGGGGAAAGCTGCTCTCCATCCCCAAACAAGTATTTAAACCACAATTGTTAGTAACCTGTATCCAGTGTCAGCCACCATCCTACTGAAAATAGGTCCATTAAATGTACATTTATGCAATTGCCACAGACAATTAAGCTTATCGAAGGATAAGCATTTTCTATAAAGTTTCTAGCAACTTATAGATCTCAATTGATTACACATTATTTCAGAGGTATAACTATCTCATAAGAATTCTGAGGCACAAAGGTATAGAGACCATTCCTCCCTTTTTATATGGTGGGTGTGTGAATGAGTGTGTCTGTGAGTGAGAGTTTGTGCACACCCATGTGAGAGAGGGAGAGACAGAGAGAACACAATATTGTGTGTGTAGCCAAATAGGAACGTTAGTAGTTTGTTCATTGTTACGTAAACTAAGGGAATAGCCTGGTTGATCTACAGGGCTACTAATTGCTCTACTTAATGGCTAAGTCTCAATTTCATTCAGAAAATAAACCTCCTTGAATTCTAGAGGCCTATCCTAGTCACAGTTCTTAGAATCACCTCACTGCTTCTGCACACTTGCAGACACTTAGTGGAACTCACTCAGGCCCTTTGGGGTTTGCCTGAGTCCCACATTTTGATTCTGTCTCTGGACACTTTTGTTGTCATCATATCATTATCTTAGCTGTTCTCCAGCTCAGAAAAACCAAGGTCTTTTGTGTATTAATAGAGTTGGTTAATGTATTTTCTTTCTGAACAAGAGGGAAAAAAAGGTCTTTGATTCTGAGTCATTTTGTTGTTGTTGTTGTTGTGGTTTTTTGGAGGGCGGGGTTTGATGGAGGATGCCAACAACAATTAGAGTCATTTTCTTATCATCAATTTTAACCCCAGGCCTTAGAAGTGTATGCATTCTTTGGCAAAAGAAGTACTACTAAATATTAGGCAACTGTTCCACTCAGAAGGCTGAATGTCTTTTATCACTTTTTCAGCAAAATTCATTGACAGGTTGTCATTTTTGTTCCATATTATTTTGAGCCTAAAAGAACACAGAATAAGCCCTGGCTGGTAGCACAGTAGATAAGGCACCAGCCTGCAAACCCAAAAGTCACTGGTTCGATTCCCAGCCAGGGCACATAACCAGGTTGCAAGACAAGTCTCCAGCCAGGTCTGTAGCTGGAGGCAGGGGAAAGGCAACCGTACATTGATGTCTCTCTCCCTCTCTTCCTTCCTCTCTCTCTAAAAATAATAAATAAAATCTTTTTTTAAAAACACAGAATGAAGTACTGATAAAATTAGAATACAATGCACATCCATCATCATAAGAACTGTCCCACTAGCTTTTCAAAAATTATCTCAAAGAAATTCTACTCCCTGTGCAGCCCCACCTCTTACAAACAGCATGAAACATGCAATATCCGTTTGGTTTGGGAAATCATAACTCCTCATTTCTCCATTTCAACATCAGAAGAAACAGAAAGCAAATTATTTACATAATTTAAAATCCAGCAGGATATATGTATATTTCACTTTGGGAACATCTCTAGGTGGCAGCTGCTATTCTAAACATCATTATGCATTCCACACAGTGGAATGAAACACAGATTATTTATAAAATGAAAAATTAGGTGCTCCACATTTAAAGGCCAAGTTTTTTTTCTGGGTCGAAAGAGTGAAATTCAAAAAAAAAAAGAAAAAAGACATGCTGCCAATTCTTAATCATTAAACAGCAATTAAGTTGGTGCTTTTTGCAGCTCCCTCCCCCCATCCTGACTCCCTCCCTCTTGCTTCCAACTTTGTGGCATGTTGTTGTCCTTTCATTAAGCAC
>PVIW01018731.1:0-11008 GCA_004026585.1 Noctilio leporinus | reverse complement strand
TCTTTGATTTCCTTTGCCCTTGGTGAAGTATCAGTAAACATATTTTTGCGTAGGATATCTGAAAGTTTACTGCCTATATTTTTCTCCAGGACCATTATGGTGGCACTGCTTATGTTTAAATCCTTTATCCATCTTGAGTTTATTTTGGTGTATGGTGTAAGTTGGTGGTCTAGTTTTATCTTTTTGCATGTTGCTGTCCCGTTCTCCCAACACCATTTGTTGAAGAGACTGTTTTTACTTCATTTGATGTTCCTTCCCCCTCTATTAGTTGACCATAGAGTCCTGGGTTAATTTCTGGGCTCTCTATTCTATTCCATTGATCTATATGTCTATTCTTATGCCAGTACCATGCTGTTTTGATGACAGTAGCCTTGTAGTATTGTTTGAAGCCCTGTATTGTGATTCCTCCTACCTTGTTCTCCTTTCTCAAGATTGTGGTGGCTATTCATGGGTATTTTTGGCTCCATATAAATTTTTAAAGTATTTTTTCTATTTCTGTGAAGTCTGTCATTGGTATTTTTTTTTTAACTTTATTGTTGTTGTATTACATCCATCCCCTTTTTGCTCCCCTCTGTCCCCCTCCCCACCCACCCATTCCCCCCAAAGTCAATCCCACCTGTTGTCCATGTCCATGGTTCCTTTATACTAGGTTCTTGTCTAAGCAGCTCCCCTTCTTTGCCTCTACCTCCCCCCTCCCCCCAACCCCTGACCACTGCAGGCCTATTCCTTGTATTCATATACTTGGTTCTGTTTTGCTTGTTGTTAGTTTTGCTCATTATTGTCCTGTAATGGGTGAAATCATATGATACCTGTCCTTCACTGACTGGCTTATTTCACTAAGCATAATGCTCTCCAGTTCCATCCATGTTGTTGCAAAGGGTACAAGTTCCTTCTTTCTTTCTGCCATATAGAATTCCATTTTGTAAATGTACCATAGTTTTTTGATCCAATCATCCATTGATGGGCACTTAGGCTGTTTCCAGCACCTGGCTATTGTAAATAGTGCCGCTATGAACATAGGTGTGCATAGGTTCTTATGAATTGGTGTTTCAGGATTCTTTGGGTATAGTCCAAGTAGTGGAATTGCTGGATCAAAAGGCAGTTCCATTTTTAGTTTCTTAAGGAAATCCCATACTGTTTTCCATAGTGGCTGCACCAGCCTGCATTCCCACCAACAGTGTATGAGGGTTCCCTTTGGCCCGCATCCTCGCCAACACTTGTTGTTTGTTGATTTGCTGATGATTGCCATTCTGACAGGTATCTTAATGCAGTTTTAATTTGCATCTCTCTGATGACTAGAAATGTTGAGCATTCTTTCATGTGCCTCTGGGCCCTTTGTATATCTTCCTCAGTGAGTTGTCTGTTCAGGTCCTTTGCCCATTTTTTAATTGGGCTGTCTGGCTCCCTGGTGTTGAGTTGCATTAGTTCTTTCTATATTTTGGAGATCAGACCCTTGTCTGAGGTATCATTGGCAATTATGTTTTCCCATACAGTTGGTTCCCTTTGAATTTTGCTGATATTTTCTTGAGCTGAACAGAAACTTTTCAATTTGATATAGTCCCATTTGTTGATTTGTTCTTTGATTTCCTTTGTCCTTGGTGAAGTATCAGTAAACATATTTTTGCGTAGGATATCTGAAAGTTTACTGCCTATATTTTTCTCCAGGACCTTTATGGTGGCACTGCTTATGTTTAAATCCTTTATCCTTCTTGAGTTTATTCTGGCGTATGGTGTAAGTTGGTGGTCTAGTTTTATCTTTTTGCATGTTGCTGTCCAGTTCTCCCAACACCATTTGTTGAAGAGACTTTTTTACACCATTGGATGTTCCTTCCCCCTTTGTCAAATATTAGTTGACCATAGAGTCCTGGGTTTATTTCTGGGCTCTCTATTCTGTTTCATTGATCTATATGTCTATTCTTATGCCAGTACCAAACAGTTTTGATGATAGTAGCCTTGTAGTATAGTTTGATGTCCATTATTGTGATTCATCCTACCTTGTTCTTCTTTCTCAAGATTGCTGTGGCTATTTGTGGGCATTTTTTGCTCCATATAAATTTTTGAAGTATTTTTTAAAAATTTCTGTGAAGTATGTCATCAATATTTTAATTAGGAGCCCATTGACTCTATAGGTTGTTTTGGGTAGTATGGACATTCTTTTTTTTTTTTTTTTATCTTTGCACAAAGTGGGTTTTTATTGTAGTCATACATGGTTTCTCAGTGCCACAGAAAAATGCAATTTTTGGATGAGCCTGTACAGAAACATGATGAGTTTTCAGAAATGACTTGTGCAGGAATGTGGTTAATGCGAAGTAAAAACGGGTCAAGAGCAAGAGTGTGTGTAGCAGGTACATCCAATGATTACTTTTTAAACTCCTCTAAGCTCTCACAACCCTTTTGTTAAGTAAGATACTAACAAAATTCATTGGAAACAAGAGATTGTGCTATTAAATACAAGGGATACATTTATTTATTTGGTAAAGAAACCATGAGAAAAGTGGGTTGGGATGGGATTAGACTGATTCTCAACTCATCACTGGGAGCCTTGGCATTGGTGCCAAACGCTCAGGAGTCAGCAGGCTGCCTGGAGGTGGGTTATGAGAACAGGCACAGAACCCAAGCTCTTCTTCTCCAACACTTCTGGTCGGCAGCACAGCCTGCCATGGGCAGGAGGGACAGCCCGCCATTCTTCTTGCCTCTCCATCATTGTTCACCTTCTGCTGGCTGACCTTGGTGCGACCTGAGAGCTCTCCTTCCTTTGGCTGTGCAGTCCCGAAGACAGGACTTCCTCTAGGAAACTTTTCGTGTTGTGCACTGTGGTTCCTCCCAGGACAATCCTCACCCCAGGAGTGATACGGTTCAGGTTATAAAAGGTGAGAGCTTCTTCAGAGGTGGCTCCTCCAATTATAAACACAATGATATCTTGGGTCTGTCTCTGAGTGTGCTGGGGCCTACATAAGGGTACAGGTTTTCTTTAAGCCTTCCTTTGATGAGATGGTCCAAGGTCTCATGTAGGAAAGGTTGATGCTGAGTATATACATTTTCTATTCCCTTCAGTCCTTTGAGAAACTGTTTGGTAATAGCCACAGCATCTTTGGGGCTGAAGAGGTCACTTCCCCTGACCCGTTTACCACCATATTCAACAACGGCAGACACGAGCTTCCGATATTTCTCAGAAACCCCTTTATTCCTGAGGTCCATCATTAGTCCTGGAAGGCTATGGCTGCTGTGGCGCTCATAATGTAGGGCATAGAGCATCACCAAGTGGGAGGCATCAAGCTCGGTCACTTTGGGGTTCTGCAGGAGCCTCTTTATATTCTGGAGAGCACTAGAGTGGTCATTTTGATAGGCCAGTTCTTGCTCAACCTCTGAAACTTCCAGCAGATTTTGCTCACCAACCTACCGAGACAGTTCTCCAACCACTATCACGTGCTTTGATACGGTCCCAGACATCTTCTTAAACTGTGGGTAATTCTCGACAAAGGCCTTCATGTCTGCTATTGATTCTAGTTTTTGCTGTTCTTTTGGTTTCTTCTTCTGAAAGTCTTCCATGAGATTCTTTATATTGCTACTAATCTCAGCAAAATTCAGGTACATGTTATTAGCATAGAATTCATCATTTTCAGCAGACAGGACCACCTCTCTTAGTCTTTACTGATCCCTGGCACTCTGGAAAGATCAATCCGATTGTTGTTTATGCCAAGTAGTTCATGGACCATGGCCTGATATGTCCACTGGTTTAGCAATGGGGTGATGGCATCATCGCAGCGATCTAAAATAAGTAGCAATGGAGGAACCTCAGTCCGCTGGAATTCAAACAGTTCGTATTCCTTGGTTATCACTTGCTTAACACATTCTGCAAGTCTTTTTGCTGCCTCTGATGAAAGCTGGTAATGAATCATGGGACATTTCTTTAGAGATAAAAGGACAGCTGTCAGCGCTTGAGTTGTTCTGGAGAGCTGGGCTGGATCCCAATTTCAGCCCTGGCAGCAACCCAAAATATTGAGGGAAAACAAATGTGGATTCACAGCAATGTAATCACCATAAAATTCCTGAACCTCAGACGCAACTTCCTGTTCGTCAGCTTCAGCTAATTACTTCACATCACTCTTGCTGATCACATTGCTGAAATAAATAAAATAATACTGTATTTGGGTCTTCAGAGCTCCTGAATCAGGTGATCCACATTTTCCTTCATCGGTCGAAGAAAACAAATTGCCTTCAGGTGTTTCATGACCTCTTGATTTGGAGAATCAATGCGTTCAAAAAGGTACACTTCCTTCTGAAGAATCTCCGATTGCGTGTACACCATACTCACTATACCAGTCGTCTCTTTATCCATGAGAAGCACTTTCATTCCCGGTCCGCTGTCCCCTATCATTTTGGACACATACTACTTCACAGCAAAAACCACATTCATGGTGGCGAATTGGCAGGTTAGCCCCACAGGTCTCCCCGCCCCCCTCTCTCTTGTTAAATAAATCCCCCCTGGACATTCTAATGATGTTAATTCTTCCCATCCATGAACATTTGCTTCCATTTATTTGTATCTTTCTTAATTTTTTTCTTCAGTGTTCTGTAGTTTTCTGAGTACAGGTCTCTTACCTCCTTGGTTATGTTTATTCCTAAGTACTTTATTTTTCTTGTTGCTATAGTAAATGGGATTTGTTTTCTAGCTTCTATCTCTGATGTTTCATTATTTGTATACCAAAATGTTTTTGATTTCTGGATATTGACTTTATATCCAGCTATTTTGCTAAATTTGCTTATTAGGTTGAGTAAATTTTTGATGGAGCCTATTGGTTTTTGTATATACACTATCATTCGTCTGCAAATAATGATAGTTTGACTTCCTCCTTTCCTATTTGGATACCTTTGATTCCTTTTTCTTCTCTGATAGCTATGGCTGGAACTTCCAAAATGATGTTGAACAGAAGTGGAGAAACAAGACAGCCTTGGCTTATTCCTGATTTTAGGGGGAAAGCTTTTAGTTTTAGCCCATTGAGTATGATGTGGGCTTCAGGTTTCTCATATAAGGCCTTTATTATGTTGAAGTATGCTCCCTCTATTCCCATCTTGCTGAGGGTTTTTATCATAAAGGGGTGCTGAACTTTATCAAATGCTTTTCCAGCATCTATTGATATGATCATATGATTTTTGTCCTTCATTTTGTTATCGTTCTGTATTACATTTGTTGATTTGTAAACATTGTACCAATCTTGCATTCCTGGGATGAAACCCACTTGATCATGGTGTATGATCTTTTTAATGTATTGCTGGATCCGGTTGACCAATATTTTGTTGAGAATCTTAGCATCTATGTTCATCAGAGATATTTGCCTGTAGTTTTCTTTCTTAGTTGTGTCTTGACCTGGTTTTGAGATTAGAATAATATTGACCTCATAGAATGAGTGTGGGAGTCTTCTGTCTTCTTAAATTTTTTGGAATAGATTGAGAAGGATAGGAGTTACTTCTCTAAATGTTTGGTAGAATTTACCTGTGTATCCGTCTGGTCCTGGGCTCTTGTGCTTTGGGAGATTTTTGATTACTTCTTCAATTTCACTAGTTGTTATTGGTCTATTCAGGCTTTCTGCTTCTTCTGGATTTAGTTTTGGTAGATTATACATTTCGAGAAATTTGTCCATTTCACCCAGGTTGTCACATTTCTTGTTATATAGTTGGTCATAATTTTTTACACTCTTCTGTATTTCTGAAGTATCAGTTGTGATTTCTCCTCTGTTGTTTCTGATTCTGTTGATTTGGGTCCTCGCTCTCTTTTTCTTGATGAGTCTGGATAAAGGCTTGTCAATTTTATTTATTTTTTTCAAAGAAACAGCTCTTGGACTTATTGATTCTTTGAATTGTAGTTTGAGTCTCTAAGCTATTTAATTCTGCTCTGACCTTAACGATTTCCTTCCTTCTACTTGCTCTGGGCTTTGTTTATTGTTGCTCCTCTAATTCTTGCAGCTTTATGGTTAGGTTGGTTGTATAAACTTCTTCTATCCTTTTTAGGTAAGCCTGTATTGCTATGAATTTCCCTCTGAGGACTGTCTTTGCTGTGTCCCATAGGTTTTGGGCTGTCGTGTATTCATTGTCATTTGTTTCCGGAAACTTTTTTGATTTCATCTTTGATCTCATTCTTAACTCATTCATTACTTAAAAGTGCATAATTCAGTCTCCATGAGTTAGAATGTTTTTGTTTTTTCCCTTGAGGTTTGTTTCTAGTTTCAGTCCATTGTGATCTAAGAAGATACTTGGTATGATTTCAATTTTCCTGTATTTGTGGAGTCTTGTCTTGTGACCTACTATGTGGTCTATCTTTGAGAATGTTCCATGTGCATTCGAAAAGAATGTATTTTGCTTCTTTGGGGTGAAAGGTTCTGTATATATCAGTTAGGTCCATTTTCTTGAGGGTATTGTTCAATGCCACAATATCCTTGGTGATTTTTGTTTGGAAGATCTGTCCATTGTTGATAATGGGGTATTAAAATCCCCTACTATTAGTTATTGCTGTCTATATCCTTTTTGAAGTCCTCCAAGATTTTCCTTATATATTTGGGAGCTCCTATATTGAGTGCATATATGTTTACCAGAGTTATATCTTCTTGCTGGATTGTTCCCTTAAGTATTATCAAATGTCCTTGTTTGTGTCTTTTCATGGGCTACACCATAAAACCTATTTTTGTCTGAAATATGTATTGCTACTCCAGCATTTTTTTCATGTCCATTTGCTTGATATATATTTTTCAATCCCTTCACTTTCGGTCTGTTTTGACCTTTTATTCTGAGGTGGGTCTCTTAAAGACAGAAAATATGTGGGTTATGTTTTCTTATCCATTCAACTACCCTATGTTTTTTTATTGGTACATTTAACCCATTAACATTTAAGGTTATTATTGATTGATGCATTTTTATTGTCTGTCATTTTCCCACTTTGTACCTGTGTTCCTCTCTGTCTTTTTTAAAATTAGAAATTCTTGAAATCCTGGTTTGGTAGAGATGTATTCTTTTCATCTTCTTTTGTCTGTGAAACTCCTTGTTTCTTCTTCCATTTTGAAGTAGAGTATTCTTGGGTAGAGTATTCTTGGTTGCAGGCCTTTGTTTTTCATTACTTGGAATAGTTTTTGCCATTCCCTTCTGCTTTGTATTGTTTCTGTTGAATAATCAATTGATAACCTTATTGGAGTCCCCTTATATGTTATTTGCTGTGTCTGTCTTGATGCTTTTAGGATTTTCTCTTTGTCTTTGAAATTTGCCATTTTAATTATAATATCTCTTGGAGTGGGTCTGTTCATATTCATCCTCATTGGGACCCTCTGTGCTTCCTGAACTTGAGTATTGTTTTCACTCATCATGTTAGGGAAGTTTTCTATCATAACTTTTTTGAACAGGTTTTCCATTCTTTGTTTCTCTTCACCTTCCAGTATCTCTATAATGTGGATATTTTTGTGTTTCATGTTGTCCTACAGCTTTCTTAAAACTTCTTCATTCTTGTTCAGCCTTTTTTTCATTCTGTTGCACTGTCTTGGAATATTTTTCTAGGTTGTCCTCCAGCTTGCTGATCTGATCCCCTGCTTTTTTTAGCCTGCTTTTTATTCCTTTTATTGTATTCTTCAATTAAGAAATTGTATTCTTCATTCCCTCCTGACTCTTACTGATAGTTTCTAAGTCCTTTTTAATGCTGATGTAGTTCTCAGTAAGTTCCTTGTAGATTCCCTGGAGTTCTTTGTAGTTCCCCTGGAGTTGTTTGTAGTTCCCCTGCAGTTGTTTGTAGTTTTCCTTGAGCTGGCTAAGCTCATTGAACTTCTCTATCATCATTATTTTGAATTCCATATATGATAGTTTGTTTGCCTCTGTTTCCTTTAGTGATCTTTCTGGGGATTTCTCCTTTCCTTTTGGTGATGCACTGTTTCTTTTTCTCCCCATTTTTAGGTTTTGTTGTAATCCAATCAAACAGTGATCAGCTGCCAGGCTAAGGAACTGCTAGGCTGGAAGGATTGATTTAGTTATAATCCTATTGGTCTGTGATCAACCACCAGGTTCAGATGTAGCTTGGGGTGACAGACTGATTGAGTTGTAAATCAATAAATCAGCTGCCAAATTCAGGCCCTACTGGCTAGACAGAGAGGTTCAGGTGCCAACTGGTGGGACAGATTCAGATGTAAATCAATTAATCTGTAATCAGCAGCGAGGCTAAAGCACCACTGGTCTAGGCAATAAGATCCAATTGTAATCCAGTGAATCTGTGTTCAGCCACCAGACTCAGGAGCTGCTGGGCTAGACAGCAAGGTACAATTGTAATCCAATTAATCTGTGATCAATTGTCAGGTCCAGAGGCCAGCGGGTGGAACTAACCAACTCAGTTGTGAACCAGTGAATCCACGATCAACCACCAGGCTCAGTTACCACTGTGAGACTGTCTGACCATAAGTTAGAGAGTTTGTAATTAGCTGCCAGGTGCAGGCTATGCTGGGCAAAAAGGACTGACTCAGTTGAAGCAATGAATCGAGGATCAGCCACCAGTCTTACATGCCACTGTGCAAGGCTGACTGACCCAGCTGTAAGTCAGAGAATCTGTAATCAGCCTCCAGGCCCAGGCTCTGCTAAGTGAGAAGGACTGACCCAGTTACAAAGCAATGAATCCATGATCAGCCACCAGGCTTACACACCACCATGTGAGGCTGACTGACCAACCCAGCTGCAACCCAGAGAGTCTGCGATCATCTACCAGGCCCAGGTGCTGCTGGGTAAGAAACACCTCTTCAGGTGCCAACCATTGTGTCTATGCTCAGACAGGGCAGGGCGGGAGAGGTTTACTTAGATGTAAATCAAAGAATTATGATCAGGCACCAGGCTCAGGTGCCGCTGGGTGGGGCAGATTGCTTCCAGTGGACAGGGCTATGAGGACCCCCCTTTTGAAGCTGCTTGGCGCAGCACAGTCCACCTGAGGTTTGGGTGATGAGTGAGCACAGGGACTCCCCAGTCTCCTCCCCACTTTTCTCCTCCAAGCCACAATTGCAAACTCTCCCCATGTGTCTCCAGTTCTCCCTGCCTTCCCTCCACTGGAGCCCTGGACAGGTGGGCACCAATGTATTTTCACTGTGGTCACCCTAGTAGTTCTCTTTCTCCAGTGCTCTCTTAGGCTAATAAACTCTACTGCTTTCTGCCATTCTCAGCTGGATGCTGCTCTACTCTGTGTGTTGCTGTAGCTGGAACACCCAGATGTGGGACCAGATCCCACCCTTCTCAGGTGGAGCCCCCGGCTCTGTCCCTTTGGCTGCTGCCTCTGGTGGAGGTCCAGCCAGCCCTCTCATTTCCACAATTCCTTCCAGTCATGTTGTGATGCAGCAGGCTTTTCTGTTTTGTCTGTGGTTATAGGACTTCTTTCCAGCTGGTGTTCTGTTAGTAATTCCAGCTGAATTTTTCTCCAAAAAAGTAATTCCAGCTGCAACCTGGGAGGAGATTGGTTCAGCTCCACTTACTCCTCCTCCATCTTGCTGGAACTCCCCAATTTGTTCTATTTTCTCAAGATTGCTGTAGCTATTTAGGGTTGTTGTGGGGTCCATGTAAATATTTTAAGTATTTGTTCTAATTCTGTGAAATATGACATTGATATTTTTTTTAATCTTTTTTTTTTTTTAAAGATTTTATTTCATCATTTCTAGAAAGAGGGGAAGGGAGAGACAGAGAGGGAGAGAGACATCAATGTATGGTTGCTTTTCACCTGCCTCCAGCCACAGATCTGACTGGAGGCCTGGTTTGCAACCGTGTTATGTGCCCTGGCTAGGGAATCGAACCTGCAACCTTTGGGTTTGCAGGCCGGCACCTTATCCACTGTGCTACCAGCCAGGACATTGATATTTTAATAGGGATTGCATTGAATCTATAGTTGGGTAATATGGTCATTTTAATGATGTTGTTTCTTCCCATCCATGAACGTGGTATATGCTTCCATTTGTTTGTATCTTCCTTAATTTCTTTCTTCAGTGTTTTGTAGTTTTCTGAGTACAGGTCTTTTGTCTTTTTTGGTTAAATTTATTCCTATATACTTTATTTCTTTTTTGTTGCTATAGCACATGGGATTTGCTTTCTAGTTTCTTTCTCTGATGTTTCATTGTTGGTGTAAAAAAATCCTTCACATTCTGGATATTAACTTTGTATGCAGCTATTTTGACAAATTCGCTTATTAGGTTGAGTAGTCTTTTTTTAGTGGAGTCTATATAGGGTTTTCTATGTACACTATCATGTCATCTGTAAATAATGACAATTTTGCTTCCTCCTTTTCAATTTGGATGCTTTGATTATATTTTCTTATCTGATCACTGTGGCTAAAACCTCCAAAACTATGATGAATAGAAGTGGAGAGAGTGGACATCCTTGACTTGTTCCTGATCTTTCGGGAAAGGCTTTCAGTTTTTGCCTATTGAGTATGATGTTTGCTGCAGGCTTCTCTTATATGGCCTCTATTATGTTGAGGTGTGCTCCCTCTATTCTCATCTTGCTGAGGGTTTTTATCATAAAAGGGTACCTTTATAATTGTACTTTATCAAATGCTTTTTTCAGCATCTATTGATATGATTATTTGGTTTTTGTCTTTCATTTCGTTTATGTGGTGTATTACATTTATTGATTTGAAAATATCATCCCTGAATTCCTGGGATGAATCCCAGATGTAAATGGGCCAATTTTAATAAGGATGTAAATATAATAAGACTATTAAGAGAGGAAAGACAAATGAATTGACTGGACTATACCCAAAGAATCCTGAAACACTAATTCATAAGAACCTATGCACACCTGTGTTCATAGCAACACTATTTACAATAGCCAAGTGCTGGAAATAGCCTAAGTGCCCATCAGTGGATGATTGGATCAAAAAACTTTGGTACATTTACACAATGGAATTCTATAGAGCAGAAAGAAAGAAGGAACTTGTACCCTTTGCAACAACATGGATGGAACTGGAGAGTATTATGCTTAGTGAAATAAGCCAGTCAGTGAAGGACAAATA
>PVIW01018730.1:0-11008 GCA_004026585.1 Noctilio leporinus | reverse complement strand
TAGGTCGAGTAAGTTTTTGGTGGAGCCAATCGGGTTTTGTATGTACACTATCATATCATCTGCAAATAATGACAGTTTGACTTCCTCCTTTCCAATTTGGATACCTTTGATTCCTTTTTCTTCTCTGATGGCTATAGCTAGGACTTCCAAGACAATGTTGAATAGAAGTGGAGAAAGTGGGCAGCCTTGTCTCGTTCCTCTCCTTGCTAGTATTAATGAAGAATTAACTTCAGGTCTTGCTAAGTATGATCAACTGAGGGACCAGACGCTGTTTTGATGTTTTCCTGGTGCTATGGGCCCAATTCTCCAGCGCACTGTCTACAATACATTCACCATTCCCTTCCTTGTTATCGGCACCCCTACTTCCTGTCCCTAAGTCCATGTCTTTTAGAAACTGTTCCTGTGACACTTTCTCCCATGGTCCTCACTCTTTGGAACCATCCATGCGACCTGAGGGCCCTGGAGCCTTACGTCGTCAACACAAGGCCTCCATGTCTTGGGGGATTCTTCATTTCCTCCCCAGTATGCATCCCCACACTCAAACTCATGTCTTGGCATCAGGGACCCCAGACTCCTCCATGATAGCCATTTCTAGCAGTCTCCTCTACCATCAACTCAAACCACATGCCCCTCTGCCAGCATCCTTCCTCTAATGCCTCTGGTTAGACATCCTTCACGCTCATGGGTCCTCTGATATAGACTGCACAGCTTGCTCACCATCCACAAGACCCCTCCTTACCCAGCCTCTCACCTGTCTTGCTCCTTTCTACCTGATCCACAGCCCTCCTGTTGTGCCCAGTAAATAAAATATCTCTAGGTCGATCACTGAAGACAGCAATGCAAGCTTTTCTTAATGTTCTGAAATGCGTAACTAGAAGAGCATTTATTCTGACTTTCACCCTTATCTTACAAACACCACTACCTTGCTCACTATCAACCCTCTTACATTCCAATGACCTTTTCTCATAACTTCTGCAGAACACAGAAGCAATGAGATAGGTACTATTTCCCAAACCCAATGGACCTGGTTTTCCCCTGGCCCTCTTTGCTGCTGGGAATTGCAGCCAGCCCTCACCCCTGCTCAGGATCCCAAGCCTTGCACCTGCTCAGGGACTTCGCTGCTGTACTCATTAGAAGTCTCCTGCTATATCACCTGCTCTTTGTACTCTGGACCATCCCATAACAAATGGGGACCCCAATCCTATTCCCACACGTCATTATGCAGCTACTGACACATTAATGGATGAGCTTCAAAACAAATCTGCTTCAGCTTCTCAGGTCATCTGCTCAATCTGCTTCAACCCAGCTTTTGTTTCTATGATGCCCCTGCAACTGGCATGCTCACGGCCACCTATAGTAATACCCATAATTTCTGATCCCACAACCACTTTCCTATCTTCTCATTAGATCACAGTTCTGGCACATTTGGCAACTCCATTTTCTATCATTTTGGGTCTTTATTTTTTAAAGACCAAAGGGTCATGTGACAAGGTAACTTTCGGTTACCTCTCCATTCCTCATCAGGGACATTTCAGGAAAGGGGATGATGAGTGCAGTGCAAAGGGCCTGAGCAGGTGGAAGGCACGGGATCCTGAGCACAGGTGAGTGCTGGCTGCAGTCAGGAGCAGGTGCACCCAGCTCCAGTAGAGAATGTGAGGGCAAAACAAGGTAGATTGGGTTTGGGAACCCCTGACAAGTCACACTTTATTGCTTCTGTCTTCTTCATTGGAACGGAAGAGGGTTACTAGTGAGGAACGTAGTGGTGTAGGTAGGATGAGGGTTAAAGTGAGAAATAATGCTGTCTTGAACATGAATTTAAGATAAACAGTACAGGATGGTTTAAATAGTCAACACTAAGGTGCTCACATACAGAGCGGGTTGTGACCCTTTATTGGTCCACAGTAGGAAAGTACATAGTGGGGTTTGGGGGTGGGAGAGAAGGAGCAATGGAGATGTGTTAGAAGGTGTGCTCATTGCTGGGTAGTCTGAAGGCTGTGGGATCTTCACTGGAGGACCCTAAAATTTCATGGGTCTGAACAGAGGCATTAGAGGAAGGAACCGGTCGCCCAGGCCCAGGTGTTCATAGGTGACAGGAGAGGGAATGCTAAATGGGTTATCATGGAGGGACACTGGTTTTTTTAATGCCCAAGGAATAATGTGATTAGGGAAACAGACTTTGGAGAGGAGGAGATCCTCCTGGAGGCCTCAGAGTCTCTGGGTAGACAGGGTCAGGCTCCTGGACCATGAGGTTCTCTGGAAGCTTTGGAGAAATGAGGGCTGAGAGAGCAGGGGGCGTGTGACCTAGTATGATGTCTTGCAGGGCTGGTGGTAGCAGTGGGTGAATAGGAGGGAGGCAGGGGTATAGGGAAAGGAACTGCACAAGTGGCAGTGTGGCGGTGAAGAGACTGGGTCAGTTGGGCCACAGGAGCTGGACATCCCATCATTGGCCAGGACCCAAGGCTCTGGTTCCAGTGGTCAGCCCGAAATAGCTGGGAGGCAGGCAGGGAGCTCAGGGGGCGGTGCACCAGAACTGGCCAATCATTGCGCAGTGCTGTCTGGGGCGGTCCTTTCTGGGGCCCGGACTTCCGGCCAGGGTCCCTGTGATTCCTGGACAGGGTTATGGAAACGGCCCTCTCTGGGCTGGTTCGCTGGAAATTCTAGGAATGCTGTGTGATTTTCTGGGGTATTTCAGTGATCCCGCCAGTGTTAGCCAGGTGCCGTGCACTAGGAAGTGGCAAAATGGAGGCGCTTTTGTTGTCTTATTAGTGGCCTTGAGTTTCTCTGGTCAGCAGGGGGCAGTGTTGCATCATGTTGAAGGCCGGCTGCCCACTCCCCCGCCCTGCCTGCTTCAAAAAATTCAAACTCCCAAGACAACTGTGAGGGCCAGTTCCCCCTTAGAGCTGATTCCCTCCCTTTGGAAGCACCTCTATTCAAAATGTTCTACCCTGTCTCTGCAATTTGTCTTTCTTCTTCCCTGAACGGGCTTCATTGGCTTTCTCCAACTTGTCTGGATAGTTCATCAATGTATTTTTCATATGAGGTCAGTCCAGAAAGTATGGAGCCAATGTCAATATAGTTAAAACAGTTTCCGTGGCCAATACTTTCTGGACAGACCTTCTAAGTGTTCTGTACTCAGTCCTCACTTTAGAAAATGTAAAGGACTGAGTCAAGTGAAAGGTGAGACTCTGTTAAGCTACGGAACAAGTCCCACTGTATGCCTGATTTTCCATGCTCCTTTTCATGAAGTTGCCTGAGCCACCAGTGATGTCACCCAAAATATTGGCAGCCTCCAGAAATACCTGGAAAGCAGAGGCTGTTGTCCAGCATCAAGTGGCACTGGCCATAATAGTGGCACCCAGGGAAGCACCTGTGCATTTGCCAGTCATGAGTGCTTCCCATACCCAGGCCTTTAGAATGTCTTTTTGGGAATCATCACATCTGTGAAGTGACCCAAATAAATCCCTGAGTGAATGAATGATCCAGTCTGGACCTCTAGGGCCTTTGGCCATTATTGGAAGAAGGATTAGAAGAAGCCTGTGCTTCCTGAATATTCCCAAGAGAGATAGACACAGTCCAGGGGATGCAAGTTTCACCAAAGGCCACTGACTATTTCTTTTCCCATTGTGATAGGAATGATCATTATCAAAGGGAATCCAATGAGAGCTAAGCAAGCCCACAGTGCTGTCCTGTTCATACATATCACCCAAGCTATGAGCAAGAAACACACTGCAGCCCTGGCTGGTGGCACAGTGGATAAGGCACCAGCCAGCGAACCCAATGGTCACTGGTTTGATTCCAAGCCAGGTTTCCAGCCAGGTCTGTAGCTGGAGGCAGGTGAAAGGCAACCATACATTGATGCCTCTCTCCCTCTCTCTCTTCCCCTCTCTCTAAAAATAATAAATAAATTATTTTAAAAAAGAGAAACACACTGCTCCTTCAACTAGCTACAGGGGCCTTCTTCCCTCAGTTCCTGATCCTTATACATCCCTAGACTTCCCTCTATGAAAAGAACTGGCTGATGATGAAAGGACTTCATCTTGTCCAGAAGTTCATCTGGTCCAGGAGTTCATCTTATCTAAGAGGACACAAGGTAAAATACTTACCACAGACCCTACTTTTCCTTGCTTCAAGCCCTGTCTCTTTACAAAATTTATCACTTCATTTCCCTGCTGCCTCTTTATTATTACCTCCTATAATCCTCAAAATGTATCAACAACAAGGCAACGCAGCATAGCTCTCCAAGATCTCTTCTGACAGTTGCTGGAATGAGACTTCACCAAGGACCCGAGTAAGAGGTGAGCAAGTTGAGCCAATGCCCAGCCATTCCAACTGCATATCTGTGCCGGTTAAAAGGAAGTGAAACCTGAGGAACATCACAGTCATGGATCTGCCTTCTCCTTCCCCTGTACATGGACTTCTAATCCCCTTTCTCTATAAGTGCACCTTCCTTCTCCTTCCCCTGTAACAAGTCCAGTCCGATTCAGAGCAGAGTTACTGGGTCAGAAGGAGACCAGCATCAAGGGAATGATGCCATTCACTTCTATTTGAAGCACTTTATTTAGCCATTTTCTCCTCTAGTTCTTCCACTCATTGTCCCTCAATTTTGTAGCATCCTAAGTAAGGAGTTCTACAGGGCTATCATAAGGTTCATGTTATACAGACAGCCTTCCTTAGCAGTGATCTAGGTAGCAATTTTTGTTCTCATCTGTTAGGTGGAAAAATTTTTGTTTTAAGTGTAGATAATTATATTAACCTGCCAGAGAAGGTTTCTGTCCTGAATGGCCTCACACTACATGCAGAGGACTTAGTGGGCTGTCCGAAACATTATATATATACTCATATATAACATATATATATATATATATAGAGAGAGAGAGAGAGAGAGAGAGAGAAAGATAGATGGTGTATATATATATATGTGATATATATAATATATCTATAGATGGTATATACTCAATACATCATAGCCACTTGATTGTGTAGCAGCTAAGAGCACATGGTGTAGTACCATAATTAGGAGCATGAAAGAATTTCAGTACATCCTTATGTTGAAAATAAAAGGTGTCTGTGCCTAAAGAATACAAGTGTAAGTGTGCCATTAGTTAACAAATATAGGAAAAAGTCTGATCTGCTATTTGGAAAATATGTGTCATGGAAAATTTAAGAAGCTAAAAAAGGACTCATATTTCTATAGAGTTTGATTTTTTGGTGATCCTGCATTCCATGCATTTACATACCTCACAGATCAGTCCACTCTTTCTGATAAGGGAGCAAAACTGCATTAGCTTGAAGAAATGAAAGTTTCTCTACCAAGTAATGTATTCATTACAACAAGGGCAGGTGTAGTGGTAGTGACTTGAGAGCACTGGGGACCTCAGCTTTGAGCTTACTGCAGTGTCTGGTGCCCCTGAGCATGGGCCTGTCCATTTCTATTTATACTTTCATTCTTCTCCACTCTTCCTGTTAAGTCTGAGGCACAGAGGACATCTTAGAGATCGTGGAGCCCTGTAGATATTGAAAGTTTCCTGGGAAAATTACAATATATACAAGATAAGAGAGGAGTTCCCTTTACCTTGGGAAAATTCCTATATATACAAGGTAAGGGAGAGGACAGGGGTTCTCACCACACTCTTTCCTAGATTTGCTCTCCTATCCCACCAGTAACTTAGCCTGACTCCTACTTTTAAAACTGAGGAAACAGCAGGCCCAGAAAGCAAGGAACCTGAAGAGAAAAGAAACGGAAAGGCTGGTAGGGCTGGAACTGGGAGGGAGTTCTCTGGCCCTTGGCTCTTTAGTAGACCTACAAGTAGAAAATATTAGGAAGAACTGCCTGTTCAATCAAAGGATGCCTTTATGGTAAAGAGCTTGTTGGTATAAAGGAGTTCAGATATTTATGCACAGTATTCTATACAATGAAACTCTTAGGTAAGATATATGGGACTTTTTCCAGGTATGCGAGGGTCCCAAGCAGATCCATATTAGCTGCAGGGTCGGGTCCTACTGGACAGACTCCTACTGTATCAAGTGCTGATGAAAACAGGGAGCAACAATAGATGATGCACCATCTCTACCAAGGCTAGTCTGTGCTGCTTCTTGTTCAGTTAAGTCTCACTGATCTTTTTGTGGAATGAACACAAGAGCCTTGGAACTGGACAGACTTGGGCTGTGTCCTGAGTCTGTCAAAAATAAACTAAGTGGCTTTTCCTTTCATCAAATGACTTGGCCACAGTCAGAAAATTGGGTTTTAAAACATACAAATGACATAGAGAAATGCTGACTTTCAAAGGATCAAGTTAAAACAACAATAACATAAAGATAAGTGTTTCAATATTTGAATCCAGGCAACAACAACCACAACAGAAAGATAACTGTTTCAATATTGAATTCCAGGCCCAATTATGGATGGAATATCAATGGTCTTTCCAGTAAATTCCAGCCATTGTTAACATAATGAGGAGATCAGTTTTTGTTACATTCATGTAACCTGGCAGCAAAGGAGAGTGGAGTGAAATGTGTACGTGTGAACAATGATAGCTCACTGGACTAGTCAGTGGGGATGGTAGACACAATTGAGTGAGCACGTGTACTGTGTGCCCTTCACATTCAAAATGACTGAGGCAGTAGTACAACAAATCTGCATCAAGTTTTGTGTTAAATTCAATTCCCCAGCTAGGGCACATAAGCAGGTTGCAAGCCAGGTCTCCAGCCAGATCCGTAGCTGGAGGCGGGTGAAAGGTTACCCTACATTGATGTCTCTCTCCCTCTCTGCCTCTCTCCTTACCTCTCTCTCTAAAAATAAAAAAAAAAAGTTTTTTTAAAAATTGTGTTAAGCTTGAACATTCCTCCATGGAAACAGTTCAGATGCTTCAGAAGGCCACAGCTATGCGCAAAGGTGATTGGTAGCTTTACCACTACAACTCGGCCCACTCCTGCATCAAGTCTCCTACAATTTTTCAGGAAACATCAAACCACCCGATGACTGAGGCTACCTGTAGCCCAGATTTGACACCCTGCAACTTCTGGCTTTTCCTAGAACAAAAATCACCCTTGAAAGGGAAGAGATTTCAGACTGGTGGTATGATACAGGAGAATAAGATGGGATGGCTGATGGTGACTGGGAGTACTGTGTGAGGTCCCTAGGTGCCCACTTTGAAGGTAACGGAGAAGTCATTACCCTATGGACAATGTTTCTTCTATCTTGTACCTTCTTCAGTTCAAGTCTCTGTTTTTCATATTTCATGCCTAGATATCATACCTTCTGGACAGAGTGCATGTATTTGTGTGTTTGTGTGTGTGCGTGTGTGGTTTATGTGTGCATACATTTTTAAAATTTGGAAACAATTCACAATACTTACTGAGCTCCCACTAAGTGCTAGGTACTCACTCTCCCAGCTGCTGAGAGGAAGAGTGCAACAGACATACACAAACTGCAGCTCTTGCTCTCTTAAAGGGCCTCTGTGCTGCTACCTTTGATTCATAAGTCATTGTATCTTCTGCTTATGATTTACAGAATCCCTGCTGGCTGGGGTACCTCAGGCAGTTGAGCATTGGTCTCAAACCTAAAGGTTGCTGGTTGCATTCCAAGTCAGGACACATGCCTGGGTTGCAGGCTAATTCCCCCCAGCCTCTGCCTCCCCTCCTTGGAGGCGTGGGAGAGGCAACCTATATGTATCTCTAGCATATCAATGTTTCTCTTTTTCCCTCCCTTCCTTCCTCCCTTCCCCTCTTTCTAATAGTAAATAAATAAAATATAAAAAAATATATTCACAGAATCTTTCAGTAATTTCCATACGTTTGCATAATTTTTCCAGTAAGAAATCTGAAAGTAAGGTGACCTTGAAAATGTATGGTCCATCCCTGACTGTTATGGCTCAGTAGTTGGTTGGGCAGCTCCTCAAAACAAAAGATCACAGTCTGCATTCCTGTTCAGGGCACATGCCTGGGGTGTGAGCTGGTCAGTGTGAGAGGCAACTGATTGATGTTTCTCTCCCTCTCTTTCTCTGCTTTCCCCACTTCTCTAAGGAAAATTAGATGAGTGAATGAACGAATGAATGAATACAATATCAAAATAAAATATGTAACTGAATTTTAAAACAGCAAGTTGAAGTCCAGATACAGAAAAGATACTTAATATATGGAAAATGCATTTTTCGATGAGAACTCTGTAAGACACTGATCACAAAATACTCTTAATGGTGTACATTGGGTAAGGGAGCATGGTTTCGATCTGTCTCCCAAATTTACTAGCGAGTTCTGAGTGATGGCCATTAACTGACATACATAGTCATAAAAGCCCATGAAACGCAAAAGGAGTTAGGAAAAGACAATATTGACCCAAGGGACAGAAGCAGAAATAAATGGTGCTAAGCAACACAAGCACCTACTTAGAAGAAAAGGCCATTTGAAAGGATAGCACCTCAGTGTCAAGAATTCAGGATTTTGCACATGAAGCTACTGAAAAAAAGGCAGCCAAAGTAAGATGGCTGCAGGGTCCGTGCAGGACAAGAAAGCCTCCGAAAAGATTACACAAAACTCAGCCAAATTTGTTTCAGGAAGGAAGGGCGGGGCGGGGAGCGGGAGAGAAGGCATAGCATGTACGTGAAGCCCTACTGCCATCTGCTGACCAGAGAAACAGAATCCGCACACTCAAGAGAAGATGCGTCTTTTCCCTAACATTCCATACAAAGCCCTAGGCCCCGAAAGCTGAGGCAGCCAAGTATGAGAAAGCTTTGTTTTAGTGAATGGAAAAACAACCACCTGCCTAAAAGCCCAAACAAGGCCACTTGCCTAGTGCGGTCCTTCTAAGGTGCAATTGGAGCAGGAAGTCCCGGCCCACAGGAAAGTAGCGGCCTAGAGCAGGTCCTGCGCTGCGATTGGCGCGTTCTGGGCATGCGCACTGGTGCCCTAGAGGTCTCTGCCCAACTCCCTTCCAGTCCTAAGGCCGAATTAGTCCCAGGGCCTGCAGCAAACTCTCAGGGGAAGATCGGGATCCCTGTTTTCCCAGTGATGTGTAACCATTTCCACAGCGCCCCCACCTACAGTATCTGTACCATTCCCTTCCTCGTTTTTCGACCTCAGCCCTTATTTTCACAAGCTCTTCCTGTAACATTTTCTCCCGAGTTGCTCACTCTTTGGAACCATTCATTACACCTTCTGACTCCTGAGCCTGACTGGGTCAACACGAGACCTCCATTCCTTCACGGACAGTTTTCCTTCCTCCTCAACCTATATCCCCCTGCCCAAGCTCAGGCCTGGACATCAAGGACCCCCGTGTCCCTCGATGACAGCCATTTCTAGCAGTCTCCTATGTCATCACCTCAAACCAAGCTCCCTTCTGCCAGCAACCTTCCTCTAATGCCTCTTTCAACAGTCTTCAAGCTAATGGAGCCCCTGGTGTAGACCCCACAGCCTGCTCACCACCCGCAGAGTCCCTCCTTATCCAGCCTCTCCTGGGCTATGAACTTTCCTCAAACACACCGGTCTTGCTCCTTTCTACCAGCTCCACACTCTCCTCTTGTGCACAGTAAAGAACAAGTCCCCATCTAGAGGGCTGATGACAACAATTTAAGCCTTCCCTAATGTTCTGAAATCCGTAACTAGAAGAGCATTGATTCTCACTTTCACCCTCATCTTACCAACACCACTGACTTCCTCACTAACAACCCACTCACATTCAAAGACCTTTCCCGAGGATTTCTGCAGAACACCCAAGCAGTGAGGTAGGGCTACTCACAGCTTCCCAGATTCAATGTATGTATTTCTCCCCTGGCGCTCTCTTGCTGGTGCATGGCCCTCCTGCTGGGGGTTGCAGCCAGCCCTCACCCGTGCTCAGGATCCCATGCCTTCCACCTGCTCTGGGACCTTGCTGCTGCGCTCATCACTAGTCTCCAGAAATATCACCTGCTCTTTGTACCCTGAACCATCCCACAACACATGGAGGAAACCCAGCCCCCTTTACACATGTCATTCTGAAGCTATGACACATTAATGGATGGTCTTCAAAGAGAAACTGTTTCAACTTATCCTCAGACCATCTGCCCCTTAATCCCCTTCCATAAGGCCTTTGTCCCTATGATGCCCCTGCAACTGAACAACTCAAGGTCCCCAACATTAATATCTACATTTTCTGATCCCACAATCACTTTTCCATGCTCTTCTTAGATAACAGCTCTGGTGCCTCTGACACATTTGGCCACTCCATTTTCTATCCCTCTGGGTCTTTATCATTTTTCAAAGAACAAAGGGTTATGTGACAACCCTTTCCATTCCTTGTCACGCATTTTTCAAGAGAGAGGCGTGAGGATGATGAGTGCAGGGCAAAGGGCCTGAGCAGGTGGAAGGCATGGGATCCCGAGCTGAGCACAGGTGAGTGCTGGCTGCAGTCAGGAGCAGGTGCACCCAGCTGAGTAGAGAATGTGAGGGCAAAACCAGGTAGATTGGGTTTGGGAACACCTACCTGACAAGCCACACCTCATTGCTTCTGTCTTCTTCACTGGAACAGAAGGGGTTGCTAAGGAGGGAGGTAGTTGTGCAGGTAGAATGAGAGTGAAAGTGAGAAGCTTGAACGTGAATTCATGATAAACTGTTCAGGATGGTTGAAGTATTTCTACTGAAGCTCAGGGGCTCACATACAAGCAGGGTTGTGACCCTAACTGGGCCACAGCAGGAGAGGATAGGGCAGGGGCAGGTCGTGTGGGAGAAGAGGGAGCAAGAGAGATGTTGTTAGAAGGGGTGCTTATTCCTGGGTAGGCCTGATAAGGAGGGGCCTGGTGGATGGTGAGGAAGGCTATGGGATCCTCACTGGAGGCCCTTAAAGGTTCGTGGCACTAAGCAGAGGCATCAGAGGAAGGAGCTGGTCACCCGGCGCAGGTGTTCACAGGTGACAGGAAAGGAAATGCAAAAAAGGGTCATCACGGAGGGACACTGGGTATCCTGGTACCCAAAGCATGGTGTGGTAGGGGAATAGACGTGTGGGGAGGTGGAGAACCTCCTGGAGGCCCCAGAGTCT
>PVIW01018729.1:0-11009 GCA_004026585.1 Noctilio leporinus | reverse complement strand
GCCCCTTTGTATGTTATTTGTCTTTTCTCTCTTGATGCTTTTAGGATTCTCTCTTTGTCTTTGAAATTCGCCATTTTAATAATAATGTGCCTTGGTGTTGGTCTGTTTGGGTTGATCCTCATTGGGACCCTCTGTGCTTCCTGAACTGGATTAATGTTTTCACTCATCATGTTAGGGAAATTTTCTATCATGACTTTTTAAAACAGGTTTTCCATTCCTTGTTTCTCTTCTCCTTCTGGTATCCCTATGATATGGATGTTGTTACGTTCCATGTTGTCCTGCAACTCTCTTAATCCCTCTTCAGTCTTGTTCAGCCTTTTTTTATTCTCTTGTACAGTCTTGGAGTATTTGTCTACATTACCCTCCAACTTGCTGATCCAGTCCTCTGCTTCCTCTAGCCTACTGTTGATTCCTTCTGTTGTATTCTTCGATTCAGAAATTGTATTCTTCGTTTCCTCCTGGCACTTACTGATAGTTTCCATGTCCTTTTTCATGCTGTTGTAGTTCGCAGTAAGTTCCTTGTAACTTCCCTGAAGTTCTTTGTAATTTCCCTGGAGTTCTTTGCAGTTCTGTTGGAGTCGTTTATAGTTTTCTTTGATGTGGCTGAGCTCACTGAGCTTCTCTATCATCATTCTTTTGAATTCCTTATCTGATATTCCAGGTGCCTGTGTTTCATTTTGTGTTCTTTCTGGGGATTCTTCCTTTCCTTTTGGTGATGAACTGATTCTTTTTTTAAAAAAATATTTTATTTATTATTTTTATAGAGAGGGAAGGGAGAGAGACATCAATGTATGGTGGCCTTTCACCTGCCTCCAGCTACGATGCTGGCTGGAGTCCTGGCTTGCAACCTAGTTATGTGCCCTGGCTGGGAATCGAACAAGCAACCTTTGGATTCACAGGCTGGTGCCTTATCCACTGTGCCACCAGCCAGGACCCTGGACTGATTCTTTTTTCCCCCATTTTGGGTGTCTATTCTTGCTTTTTATTTATTTATTTATCTTCTTTCCTTGGGTTAACCTGCTTTGCTTCCTTGCCTTATTTGAGCCCTCTTCTGTGATAGGAGATTTGTGGAGTTCAATGTTGCTGTCTCCCAGATTTTCTCCACTTGCTGTTCTTGGTGTGTCCTTTTTTTGGGCTGTCTGGTTGTCTGGGCCTTTGGGAGTGCTGTTTCTTTTCTTCTTCTCACTTGTCCTTGTGTGTACATTTTGAAGAGAAAAAAGGGCCTAGAAATTTTCTTCATATATTTTTCCATCAGGTTTTGGCTTGGATCATGTTGCCCCTCTCTCTCTCTCTCTATATATATATATTTTTTTTTTTTTTCTTGTCTGATACCTATAGAACCTTTTCTTTTCCTGACTTTGCCTTTCCTTGTCCCTCTTGTTCTCTCTCCCTTTCTTTCTTTCTTCTGTTGGTTTTCTTAACTTGTTAGTGCTTGTTTTATTTATTAATATAGTGTATTGTCTTCTGATTCCTATTCCCCTTATTCTTTTTTGCGTAATGTTGTTTAGGATTTATCTTTGCTGTAATATATTTAATTTTTGATTCTCTTTCCACTGTACCTATGAGGAGTTGACTTTCTTTTCTGTGATACAACTTAGAGATGTTTTATGCAGCATAAGACATGGCAAATGAGGAGATCACTCATAGGACATGGTGTCCATTGTTTATAAAAATTCCTAGGCTCTGCTCTTATATCTGAAGCCTTCTTAATGTTCTGTCCTGGCTTATCTGTTAGGATAAACTATCTGCTGTGACAAGTAATTCTCAAATTTTGCAGATTTATCACAAGTTAATTATGGCTCACTTATGTCCTAGTCCAATGAAGATATTTGAGGGGAAAGAGATCAGAGTCTCTCAGTGACCAAATTCCTTTTATCTTGTTAGGCTATCATCTTCAACATGTGGTTTCAGGATGATTATGGAAAAGAAAGAGAAAATGGAGGAACTCATATAGGTCCAGAAGTGGCATTTGCAGGTTTTGCTCTCAGTATATTAGCTGAAATTCAGTGTTGTGGCCTCAGAGGAATCTAGAGAAAATGTGTGCTCAAGAGAATATTGGATGGGTTTAGCAAACACAGAACATTGTTTCTGCCAGTGGTTCTCTCCTTGCTTTGGTGCTGAAAAACTAATTATAAAGAGAGGGAACCAGCAGCCTGCAGATTGGCCCTCTCATCACATCATTAGCTTCCTTTATGGATCCAACTCCTTCCACTTCTCATTTCTCTTACAAAAACAAAGATGACTCAGTTCTATTCCAAAATCTCAGCAGTGGGGTATTAGCTACAATTCTTAGGAGTTTAATGACTCAACAATAAAGAGGAGTAAGGCATAAAATTTTAAGCATCACAGTAATGTCGCTGAGCTCCGAAGACTTAATGTGAGTTCTCCTGCTCTTGCCACGTATGCTCCTACCTGCAGGAAAGGCTCCACCTGGCTGGTCCTTTCTTAGCTAGGCCACCTGCACTGCACCTAGTATGCGACCTCATAGCTATTCCTTTTGTGCCCGCCTACAAAATTGCCCCAAAAAGCCTATTACATCCTCCAGGAGGAAGTTGGAGGTACCACCACCTAGCAAAACTTGCTGCCCATAGCTGCTGTGGTCTCTCTGCTTCAGGCACCAGCCCTTATGTGGCTCTGCATAGCCTCTAGGAGCCCTGTTCCCTGTGGTGGGTAATGTCAGTAATGAACTGCTGTTTCTCACCTGCCCAGGTTTGGCTGCTATGTATTTAGCAATCTCATACTTTTCCAGGTGAAGGAAGGGTCCCTTCTTCACCACCAAAGTGAATCAGAAGTTGTCAGGACAGGAGGCTTTGGAGGCTTACCACACTGCATTTCCAATTTTGCTTCAGCATCTGTGTTCTTTCTCTTTATTTATGTTAGGAATACCATATTAGATGACACCTGACTCATTGTTTGGCTTAGTTGTCATTTTTTTTTGGGGGGGTGTTGTCAAATTATTTTAGAGTAACAGTTTCAAAATAACTTTTTTTTGTTTAAAACATTTTTATAGACCATGATCTTGTAGATAACTGTGAAGGGAAGGGAATCCAGGAGTAGCTGGAATCAGTGTCACTACTAGATAAGGACAGCAAGGGAAACGGGAGGAAACTCTAAGGATGAGACTATTGGCATTTTGGCATTAAAAAAGAAACAGAACTAACTAATAAGCCCTTAAAATATGAATTCAGATAAGATATTACAGTGTTTGAAGCACAAGATATCATTTTATTTTCATCATGATAACAATGCTTATTTTATGAGAGGCCAGTTGCATGTTGGTGCTACCAAATCCCTTGGAACACTGTCCCTGCAGACACTCCCATGGACCTTGGGTCCTTTGGCCTAACTCTGCTTCTAAGAGCAGTGATACAGCTCATCAGGCACACACGTGTCCCCATGAATGCTCACTCATGAATTAGCACTCAGCATTTCTTCTTAATCAGATAAGCAAGTTGAGTGGCTCCTTCTTCAGTGGTGCTCTGAGAACTCCTGCCATGAAATATCAATCTGCTGCTTTACAATTCCCATGTCAGCATTCTTCTTCTGGGTTTGGAATATGATTTGGTTTTCAGTGCCTGAAAGGACAAGGAGTATTTTCAACAGAAAGAATGAGTGGGTAACAACGTTCCTATTGCAGAGAATTATCAATCAAAAAGTTCTTGACTTAAACTATTTAGGAAAAAATGCTCTAAGTATAAGCTTGTGTCAAATACCTAATGTAATAATAACAATGATAATTATAATGGCAGCTAATATTTATGAAGTAAATGAAAAATATTAGGCTTATTGCTAA
Source organism: Noctilio leporinus (assembly GCA_004026585.1). Classification (NCBI taxonomy): domain Eukaryota; kingdom Metazoa; phylum Chordata; class Mammalia; order Chiroptera; family Noctilionidae; genus Noctilio; species Noctilio leporinus. The sequence goes on along the minus strand of PVIW01018729.1, from coordinate 7,216 downwards.
GAATTTAACATGAACTCTCCATATCTAATATTCACATTGGCAGAAAGTTAGGTATTTTTTTAGTATTTGTATTTTACAGATAAGAAACTGAGGCTGGGATAGATTGAATAAGGCACCACAGGCATATAGCTGAGAAGTTGTGGGGCTAAGAATGGAATGTTGGCCTTCTGGCTTTGCTATCAGAGCTCTCAACCAATCAATGCGTGCGTGGTGGGTGTTCTGGGCTGCAAGAAAGAACACCTGGAACGAAGACTACTGGAGCTGTCTTCTTTAACATGGTTTCTATCAAACTCTAACTCAATTGTTCATTTATTTATTGGCCACCAATTATGGTCTTGAGACTGTGAATATAAAAATGAACAACAGGTAGTTCCTGCCCTCAAGCAGCTCACAGCCCAATGGGACAGTTAGAAAATTTTTAAAAATAAAGAATTGTAAATACAGCATGGTAAGGACCATGGAGGGATAAACAGAATAAATGCTAGGCATCCCACAGCTGGCTCTAGGGAGGTTTTTGTGACTGATGGTAGGGGTGATATTCTAAGATTTACCCTCTTGTAGAAGGTCTAAAAGGTAACATATTTTTGCTCCCTTTCTTCTCTGCAGGTCATTGTCCTATCTTTCATCAAATAATGAACACAATAAAATAAAATAAAATAAAATAACCAGGAGAGCTACAAGAGCTCAAGTTCATCTTTTATGCTAGTTAGCTGGGTGGTCTTGGTCTAGTTACTTAACATCTCAGAACTTCCTGTTTTCTCATTTGTACTTCTTAGTTTGACTGAGAATATAAATAGGATAAGCTATCACTTTCTAACTTTCCCTGCTTTATTTTTCAGCAAGCCCTCATCTCTGTGGAATATGTTTTATTTACTTTTTATATTCTTTATGTTATCTTTCATTTTGTTTTTGCTGACAATCACTGATTTATCATTACCATCACATGCTGCTTTACCTGATAGAGGTGATGAATAGAGCAGGAAGCTATAAAAAAAAATCACAGCTCCAAATTCCAAATAAAGATTGTGTCTGCTAAACCAATGATAGTGAAATAATCTAATCCATTTATTTCTGAAATGAGATAACATGTAAACATGTCTGGTTTCATACCCCATCTCTTGTTGCTTCATATTTTTTAGACAACATGTACCTCTCTAAAATAGTTCTCTGTGACTATTTCACTAAGTAACAGAGTTGCTCATATTTGATTTTTCCAGTACTTTCTCTATTACATTTGTAAGTTATGTTCAACTTAAAGGAAATAATTGCAATGAAGTAAATATTATTTTTTAGTTTTTTTGAATGTTCCTACTGATGCCTTAAAGATCAGGGTAATGCTATTTACTCAATCAACATATTTACCCTAGCATTTTATTCCTGGGGTGAGACTGATATATTGGGATATTTATCTCTCCTTTTCCCTGCATGCATTTAGAAAATATTCTCAAGTGTCTTAGAGAAACAAAGTATATGTATTCAATTCCAAATAAGACATATCAGCTTCCTGCTCAAATATCATAATTATATGGCAAACTTTGATTCTTGTGGTTTAAGGTTTGTTGTGATAATCCCCAGTTTTGCAGATTCAGTCTTACAGCTTGAAATTCACAGTAACTAGCAGCTACTTAAATTATAAATGAGAATTATGATGGAGCAGGATTATCATCTCTTTAATTCCACGTATCAAACTTCCCTTAATTGCCTTGGAAGCCACATCAACCATCAAGTTATGTGCAACAGTGATTTACAAATAAAACATGCCAGTCTTTTACATAAAATTGCGATTATTAAGCTATACTTTCAGTTGTTGGCATGTGATGAAAACAGTACAGCTTATTGGCTGGTCCCTAACCCGGAGCTAATTGCAGTCATCTCCAGGCACAGATATTTATGGAGATGATTCCACTAGTGTCTGGACTTCACTATAAAGGTGACTGGCATTAGGTGCTCTGGCTGAGGAGTGGACCGCACTCATGTCTTTAAGGGTTGCCTTGTAAACATATAATCAGAAGATCTGATGCTGTCTGAGAATTTAGAGCAGGTTTTAAATAGCTCCCAGAGAGCTTAGTCCAAGTCCAAGTTACCAAAAATAGTTTCCTAGTTTGAGTGTCTGAACTTTCCTGGCCACAGACTCTGAGCCATGAAAACTATTCTTTTTCACCTATCTCATGAAAGCAAACTCATGACTTTTTAAAATATGAACTATGGTTACAAATCTAAAGAACCTCAATCATGGTGCTAATACACATTCCTGTGAAGCCCACGGTTTCCCTAAATCACTCTTTCTCCTAAATGCCTGTGAGGTAGGGAACCAGGGACTGAGTGGCCAGGTCTTGCCTCTATCACAACATTCAGCCAGGGACAGAGAAGAGAAGTCTTCCAGAGACAACCTGAGAATCCTTGGTATCTTGGTTAACTTGCTTTACCTGACTTATCTAATGACTTACTGATGGCTTTCCTTTTGTGGGGCCAGGAAGGTAGGTTCCAACATTCCAAAACCTATTTTATGAAGCTTTCCTTGAGCTTCATAACGTACATGTAAAGCCAGTGGTAGGAAGAAGAAGGATGATTGCCATGCTGAGATAAATAGTTTCTGTAATGCTACTCATTTGGAAATATTTTGAAACATGAAAAATATACTAAATCAATCTAGATGATAAGCATTCAAAGGGCAGCCACATTTTGGTACTGTTCTTCACTTAAAAAACATTATGCTTTGGTCCAGAAAAAGAAAATTTAAGTTTCAGTGTTTTCTTTTTTCCTGTAAAGAGATTTCTAAGTTTGCAGCTGGTAGAATTTGTTACAGTCATAAATAGTCCTGATCTCTTAATGCCATTCTTCATCCACAAAGTACTCGGTATAATTTCCTAGGGAAGTTGGTTGTGATTTATCATTGTATATTTGCTAGTTCATAATTGTAAGTTAATATTTTTTAAAAGACCGTATTAGCATTTCATTCTCCTTATTTATAAAATGAGATCTTTATAAAATATCTTTCTTGAAACTTTGCACTACATTTTTCTACTACTTTAATGTGGACAACTCACTGGGCCTGTTGTTTTCTTATATACTAATTTCTGAATCCTGTAGAAAACACACACACACACACACACACACAGTGCATCCTGGGCCCTTGCCATTTACTCTGTAAACTTGTGCTTTGTCATAACATTTCTTGCACGAATGTTATTTACTCTGGGTCCATTCAACTTTGTGAAACCCTTTCATACTCTCAACCGCAACTGTTTCTTCCTGTTTTTCAGTTCTAATTTAGGAAGAGAGGAATCTGACTGAGTCAGCTCATCTTTTCAATCAGGTCACAGAGAGCATATGTACATTTGTATGTGTGATAAAGTGGCAAAATTTTAGTAAAATAAACAACATACCACAAAAGTGTTATATTTTGAAATAAATTTGTTCTTATATGGAAATACATAAACATAGTCATTTTTTAAATTGTTAAAAAAAGTCTCTATTTGCAGTAATAATAGACTTGATTCAACTTCAGAATCTTGAGAACATTTTAATAAACTTTTCTTTATCCATGGACATCATTATGTTTTCAATCTTAGCTTTAATAGCCTCTTTATTGGAATGAGGTTGTTTATTAATTTCTCTCTCACAAATGCTCCATACATAATAGTCTAAGGGATTTGCATCTGGTGAACTAGGTGGCCAGATTTTCTTTGACCAGAATTCAGAAACATTGACACTGAGACATCCTTGAAGCTTTATGGGGTTCTGTGCTGGTGCACCATCTTGTTGAAAGATAAAATGATGTCCATTTGCAACTTGCTTCATCCACTTCTCTCAAAGTGTCAGGGTAAACATCAGCAGTCATTTCAAGCCTTGTGGAAAAGAATGTGGGATCATAACATCTTCTTCATTGCTGAAAACACCTAATACCATCAATGTAGCAGGAACTTTCATTTTCATGACAACTGGGACTTCATTAAGATTCTCACAGGTCCCTTCTCACAGGTCCCGCTGATGGCACAGTGGATAAGGCGCTGGCGTGTGAACCCAAAGATCTCCGGTTTGATTCCCAGCCAGGGCAACATAACCAGGTTGCAAGGCCAGGTCTCCAGCCAGCCTGTCTTGTAGCTGGAGACAGGTGAAAGACAACCATAGATTGATGCCTCTCTCCCTCTCTGCCTTTCTCCTTTTCCTCCTCTCTAAAAATAATAAATAAAATATTGAAAAAAGATTCTCACAGAGCCACCTGTTGTTTCTTCTGTTGACTATTTGGTTCTGCTGAGAATTCTTTGCATTGGAGAAGAAAATCAGAGGATTTTTTTTTTTTCCATTTTGTTAGAAGTTTTCTTGCTTTTTCAAAGCACCTTTCCTTTGTCAGCTGCGTCATAAACTGGCTTCTTCTAAGAACATGCAATCTGTATCTGCCATCTTCATGAATAATCTTGGAACCATTGCATCCAGTATCTCTAGTTCTCTTGCTATGGAGCACATTAACTTTAATGAATCTTCATTGATGATCTCCTGTATTCTGTGCACAATATCTGGATTTGTGCAATCCTTGCTTACCTTACGTGTTTTCCTTGTTGGTGTGGCGACATCAGGAGCAGCATCATACACCTTCTTCATGTTGTCAACTGTATGTAAAGGGATGTTATTGAAGTCCATAATTTCCTTAGCTGGTTGCCCTGCATGCAGTCCAGAACTCATGATTGCTCTAACATTGTATTCTTTGACATGACAGTTACTCTCAGAATGTAATACTTTATATCTGAAACAATGCTGTTAAATCATAACCTTAGAAACAGTTTTTCAAAATTAGCAAGCATGTGAAATAAGGAGATGCAATGTTATTGACAATTTACTGCACACACACTATAGATCACTCACCTTGTAGGTGCTGGGTCCCTGGGCTAACTGCTTGCTTGTGGGCACAGTTACTGAAGGCAAATGAGTTCTCATAGAAAGAGTTGTGCAATGCCAGTCATTATTGGCATTTGGGTATAATACAAAGTATGACCCAAAAGTTAACCTGGTTCCTAGAACATTTAGCTCTAAATTCCTTCCAATTGATTATGGAGTTCTTGAACTTGATTTATTTCATTATGAGAATCGTAGGACAAGGAATTAAAATCAGGTTGGCTGACCCAAGAGTTCTTCTATCCCTCTAGCTGGAAAATCTCATGAATTTTATGGATTTTCTGGTAAAAGAAACATGTGAGCATCATTGCCCCTCCTGTTATCCTCAAGCCCCTGATGCTGGTGTTCTGCCTGCACTCTGGTGGCTATCTTGTGACTATTAGGGACACAATGGAGGGAAGCCACAGAACTGAGGGTGGCCTCAGTCTTCTTCTGGCACAAGAAAAAGAAGATGACCACAGAGATCCTAATTAACACAATAAAATAGGGCTGTAACTAATATCTTTGTATGAAAAATAGAGAAGACTCACAACCCTGAAGCCATCTAGTATTGAGGACAATACTAGATAATGTCCCATTTTTCAATGCAGGGGAAAATTTCAAGGCCAATTTCAAAATTAAAAAGTACATTTGTTAGTTTACTATTTCCTCTCTCATTTACCATCTTTCTTTCAGTCTAATTGTAAGTCCCATCTCATATGTGTTGGCCAATGTGCTGTTTTACAAGCTATGGTTTTTATAAATTGACCATTTCCCTCAAGACATTATTATGAATCAACAAAGAAACCTCTCCCTGAAAGAACTTCCAAATTTGAATAGTTCAATTCAATTAATACTAAAGGATGAATTAAATCTCCTTTCCTTTCTTCTTCATCGTACTCTCTCCGACTCTTTCATCTCTTTATCTGTCTTTATTGTCTTCTCACTCTCCATCTTCTTTCTTATGGTTGGTTCTTTTATTAATGTAATTGATTAATGTGCTAAACTTTCTATAAAGAATCTAGATGTTTTTCTTAGTATTTATGGACCTTTGTGGGAAACAGCTTTTCCTTACAAATTTTGTGGAGGTTTCACCAGCATGTTATACAGCAGGACCAGTAATGGAAAAGTTTTCACATCTTCAGTTGTAAGTAATTTTCCCCATTGTTTTTTTCTGTGCAAACACACTCCTTGTTTGAAGTACATGCTATGATGTCACTGGTGTGAATGTTTGATCCAAGTCAAAATATGAGGTCACAAATGATAATTACATTTGATTATTTACCAATATTTTCCTACTCACATGTATAAAACTATGTATTTTATTGATATACATACTAGCTAAATCATATAACTCCATTAGCATCTGAGAAATACAATAGGATTATATAAAATACTTTGATATGCTATAAAAGCTTGAAACTGAACAGGATCAGAAAAAATGCTCACGCTTGGAGCAAAACATTTTGAATGCCAATTTATACCATTTCCTAATAGAAGAAGGTCCACTTAGAATGTAAATAAGAGAAATAAAACAGAACATAATCTCCAGTTTTTACTCAGTTCAAGAAAGTTAAAGTAATGTATTGAAACAGGGTTCCTCCATGCATGTCAGTGTGAAAATCTAAACAGATGTTATTTAACCAGAATACAAAGTTCAGGGGAAAGCTTGTTGAAAGATCTATAACTTTAAAATCACTGTTTGTAGAAGAAAACCTTGGTTCCCAGTCTGTAAATAAGCAGAATAAGTAAATAATACCTTCCCAGGTTTTTCTGTACACACAATGGGTTATTTTCTGATACCTCACTCTCATCAACTGGGGACTAGAGGTGGTGACATAAATTATTGTGACTGCTAGCTTGGATCCCCAGGCAAACTACAGGCCAAAGTTCTGCCACATTCTCTGAAGTTCAAGTTTGAGAACTTCATGGGGAGGAGGGGTTGGGGTTGAAGCTCATATTGTAGAAGCTTATCAACTGCCAATTCCATTGTTTTCTGAGAAGTTCACTTTAATTTTTTTTTTTATGCCAAGGAGCTTTTTTTTTTTTAAATTTTATTGTTGTTGTATTACATCCATCCCTTTTTTGCTCCCCTCTGTCCCCCTCCCCACCCACCCTTTCCCCCCAAAGTTAATCACACCTGTTGTCCATGTCCATGTTCCTTTATACTAGGTTCTTGTCTAAGCTGCTCCCCTTCTTTGCCTCGGCCTCCCCCCTCCCCCCAACCCCTTTCCCCCTGACGACTGCAGGCCTATTCCTTGTATTCATACATTTGGTTCTGTTTTGCTTGTTGTTAGTTTTGCTCATTATTGTCCCGTAATGGGTGAGATCATATGATACCTGT
>PVIW01018728.1:0-11014 GCA_004026585.1 Noctilio leporinus | reverse complement strand
GTTTAGGACACAGCAGACAAAGGAAAGGTGCTTTGAAGAAGCAAGGAAACTGCTAACAAAATTGAAAAATCCCAAAGGAAAAAACCCTCTGATTTTCTTCTCTGATGCAAAGAATTTTCAGCAGGACCAAATAGTCAACAGAAGAAACAACAGGTGGCTCTGTGAGAATCTTAATGAAGTCCCAATTGTCATGAAAATGAAATTCCTGCTACAGTGATGGTGTTAGGTGTTGTCAGCAATGAAGGAGGTATCACGACCCCACATTGTTTCCCACAAGGCTTGAAGGTGACTGCTGATGTTTACCTTGACTTTTTAAAAAGATTTTATTTATTATTTTTAGAGAGAGGGGAAGGGAAAGAAGCAGAGAGAGAGAGACATCAACGTATGGTTGCCTTCCACCTGCCTCCAGCTTCAGACCTGGCTGGAGACTACCTTGACATTTTGAGAAGTAGTTGTACTGTGGATGAAGCAAGTCACAAACGGATGTCATTTTATCTTCCAACAAGAGGTGCACCAGCACATAACACCAAAAAGGTGCAAGAATGTCTTAGTGTCAATGTTCCTGAATTCTGGTCAAAAGAAATCTGGATGCCTAGTTCACCAGATGCAAATCCTGTAGACTATTATGTATGCAGCATTTGGGAGACAGAACTAAATAAACAACCTCATTCCAATAAAGAGGCTGTTAAAGCTAAGACTGAAAACATTATGTCCATGGGTAAAGAAAAGTTAATGAAAATGTGCTCAAGATTCCAAAGTCAAATCGAGTCTATTATTGCAGCAAATGGAGACTTTTTGGAACAATTTAAAAACTAATGACTGTGTTTATGTATTTACATGTAAGAATAAATTTATTTCAAAATATAATGCTTTTGCAGTATGTTGTTCATTTTACTAAAATTTTGCCACTTTATTGAGTGCACCCTGTACATGGTGCAAAAAGGAGAAAGACATTTCTAGAACAAAGACATGGTATTTATGAAAGACCATGGCATTTTTAAGTAGTGGCAGTTAGTTTAATGTGGTTCCTGTGATGAGGAAAAGTCACAGGCAGTAAACACAAAAGCTAGGTTGTGTCCATGAAGTGTCTCACTAAAAGGCAGGGATTTAATACTGTAACTGACAGGAAGTCTTTGAAAGATTCTGAACATAGAAATGGCAATACAAGAACATGTATTTTAGAAATATCCTAATATGTAGACTAATTTGGACTCTATATTAGTCTGTTCATGGTACCACAAGTACTAAAAACTGGATAGCTTAAACAACAGAAATTTATGTTTCACAGCTCTGGAGGACAAAAGTCTAAAATCCAGGTGTGAGCAAGGTTAGTTCCTTCAGAAGGCTGTGAAGGAAGGATCTGTTCTAGGCCTCCCTCCTTGGCTTGCAGATGGCTATCTTTTCCCTGTTTCTCTTCATATTATCTTCCCTCCATGTGAATCTGTCTTTGTATCCACATTCTCCCTTTTTATAAGCATACATACCAGTCATACTGAGGTAGGTAGGGCCTCTCCTAATGACCCCATTTATACTCAAATACCTCCATAAATACATACAATCAATCACCTTCTGTGGTACCAGGAATTAGGACTCCAACATATTTTGAAGGACATAATTCAACCCATAATAAAGGTAATAAGAGTCCTGGCTGGTGGCACGGTGGATAAGGCGCCGGCCTGTGAACCCAAAGGTCGCAGGTTCGATTCCCCAGTCAGGACACATAACCAGGTTGCAAGCCAGGTCTCCAGTCAGGTCTGTGGCTGGAGGCAGATGAAGGGCAACCATACATTAATGTCTCTCTCCCTCTCTGCCTCTCTCCCTTCCCCTCTCTCTGGAAATAATAAAATAAAAAATGGTAAAAATTTTAAAAATAAATAAATAAATAAATAATAATAATAAAAGGTAATAAGAGATTGGAGACAGATAAAACAACAGTAAAAGGAGCTATTTTAATAGGCCAGCTCAGACATGATGAAATATTAGGCAAAGCTACTACAAGTAGGGATGGAGAGAACATAAAGATTCAAGAAGCAAAATCTACAAGGGAAGAAGGAAGAATCATAGATGACTCCAGGCTTTATTGTTTGGTTGGTTATGTGATTGTTGATCAGGGATAAAAATGGGAGTGCAGAATTTGATGATGAATTCAGTTTTAGACATACTAAGTGTGACAAGTCTAAATGTGCAGTTAATAGATGAATGGGTGGGTCTAGGCTCAGGAAAAACATTCCACTTGGAGATGCAGATCTGTCCCACAGGCATATAAATAGCAGTTTAAACTCTTAATTGGGTGAGATAATCCAAATAAGGATTATAGAGTGGCAGGAAAAGAGAATGAAAAGATAAGTCCCATAGGTAGGTGGTAATCCAAGATATTGTCATGGAAGACAGGAAAGGGAAGATTTTAAAGGAGGAAGGAATGTATGAGGGGAGACCAAAAACCCTGAAATATCTCCTGGAAGGTTGGCCCCTTGTAATACAGGCTTTCCCAGATAGGTGAATGTTCCTGAAACCCATCTGCATCAGTGTACCAGCTGGTGTTGTTGTGAGAGCCTGCGCTCGGCTTCAGTGAATTAAAAAAAAAAAAAAAATTATTGTTGTTCTATTCCAGTTGTCCCAATTTTTCTCTGTTGTTCTCCACTGTCCCCCACCCCAAGCGCCCACAGTCAAACCCCACACTGCTGTCCACATCCATGGGTCATTTATACTAGTTCCTTGACTAGACCCTTCCCATTCTTTCCCCCCTTCTCCCCCTCCCCCCTCCCCTCTAGTCACTATCAGTCTGTTCCTTGTTTCCACACATCTGGTTTTATTTTGATTCTTTGTTTGTTTTGTTCATCAGTTTCCTGTTATAGGTGAGATCACATGGTATTTGTCTTTCTCCATCTAGCTTATTTCACTAAGTGTAATACTCTCCAGTTCCATCCATGCTGTCATGAATTTTTTTGAAGACTCAACAAGTTCACCCATGTCATAATGGGTGATTTGTGAGTGCATATACCCATACTGTGCTGAGTGTTCAGCAGTTTTTGGCCAAAAGAAAAAAAAATGGCATTATCCCCATGTCCCACCTTCCATATTCACTCAATGTTGCCCTGAAAGACTTCCCCTCCCCATGAAAAAGTCCTCATAGAGAAACATTTTGCTCGTGTGGAAAAGGTGAAACAAAAAAATGGCAGAAGCACTAAAAGGCATCAAAATGGACTAATTCAAAAACTGTTTTTGAGGGGTAGAAAAAACAACTCGCTAGGCGTTTGGCATCAAATGGAGAGTACTTTGAAGGTGGCTTAAGTTTAAACATGTAAGAATAAATACATAATTTTTAATAAATAAATTATGGGGTTTACTTAGGTCCCCACTCATACAACAGCCTCAAATGTAGTAGAATATATAGTATGTTAAAAACCTAGTGAGACAGCACTGGACCTAACATGTAGAAGACCTTCGGGTAACTTTGCTAAAGTGGTTTCAGTAATGATTTAAATGGAAACTGCAGAGAAACAAGGTGGTAATTTGAAAGAGTGTTGTTAAAGAAAGATTGATTTAGACTAGGGAAAGAATGTGTTTGCCCACTGCAGTACAGTTAATATAGCATAATAAAGTATAGGCTTTGTAGACTTGGGTTCAAAACTCAGCTCTGCCACTTATTAGCTATGCAAACTTGGACAAGTTGCTTGAATTTTCTGTGCTCCAATTTCCTTAAGTGAAAAGTGGGAGAAATTATTTAGTGGATAGGATTGTTGTATTATATGAATTGAGACATGTAAAGTGTTCAATAGAGGGCTTGGCAAAGAGTAGGTCTTCAATAAATGTTAACTATATGAGGTAGGGATAATTGGATGGGCAAGAGAACCTAAGAAAAAGAAGAAATTGAATACAGGAAAAAAGGAAGCTAATGGGACTTCTTAAAAGGTTTAGGAGAAAACGGATATTCTTCCACTTACTAGCTGTGTGACTTTAGGTAAGGTGCTTTACTTTTCTGTGCCTCAGTTTCCTTCCTACAAAATGCAGATGATAATAGTACCTACCTCACAAGATTATTGTGAGGATTAAATAAAATGATACCTGAAAAGTACTTCCTCACTGGGAAGAACTCAGGGAAAAAGATAGTGAATAGCTTAGAAGAAATCATGTGTTCCAACAAGGCCGAAAGTTAAAAAAAAGTTTCAAGTGAAAAACTTTTACAATTTCATAATAGAGAAAAACAGTGCTACAAAATATTGTGATGTTTTCTTTACAAGATTAAACATTCTTACTGCTCATGAATTTATTATAATTTTTATTAAAATGCATTAAAAAGACATTTATATTTAAGTAGTTTCAAATGTGTTTGAAGCCTTTTTCAGATAATTATGTTAAAAACAATAGTATAAAATTAAATTGTATTTAAAAATTCAAAGTTTAATTTAATTAAACTTCAGCAATAAGCTTACTAAGCCTTTTCTTTGAACATTCTATCCAAAGCATAAAAACATAAACCATTTGATTGTGTTAAAATGAACAATTAGAGCCCTGACTGGTGTAGCTCAGTGAATTGAACATCAGCCTGTTTGATTCCCTGTCAGGGCACACACCTGGGTTGTGGGCCAGGTCCCCAGTTGGGAGCATGAAAGAGGCAACTAATCGATGTTTATCTCCCCCCTCTCTACCTTCTCCTCTCTCTAAAAATAAATAAATATTTTCTAAAAATGAACAATCGAGGCCCTGACTGTTGGCACAGTGGATAGGGTTGCTGGTTCGATTCCCGGCCAGGGCACATAACCAGATTTCAAGCCAGGTCTCCAGCCAGGTCCGTAGCTGGAGGCAGGTAAAAGGCAACCATACATTGATGTCTCTCTCTCTCTCTGCCTCTCTCCTTCCCCTCTCTCTAAAAATAATAAATTTTAAAAATCTTTTAAAAAATGAACAATTGAAGATTCATCCTCCTTACTAGAGTTAAATTTTAAGTAAAATAATTGTTGATTATTTTCTTTAAGAACGGCTTCCTATCTTACTCAGAATAAAACCAAACTCTTTATAAGGTCCTATATGATCAGGCCCTCTTCGTCTCTCTAACCACATGTCCTACCTACCATTCTTCTTCCTCTCCACTCCAGTAATACTGGCCTTCTTGCTAGTCTTTGAATATACTGAGCCTTTGCACATTCTATTTCCTGTGTCTAGGACACCATCCCCTCAGGTATTCTCATGGCTGGCTCTCTCACTTTGTTCAGATACATTTTTAAATATCACTATATCAGAGTAATGTTCTTTAACTTCCCCATATTAAATGTATCTCCCCAATCTCAGGTACCTTATTTTTTTCTCCCACTTTATCTCCACCCAATAAATACCTTTATTGTTATTGACTTTCCCCTCCACCAACACAACCTAATTAGAATATAATCTCCAAGAGGGCAGGAGACTTTGTTTTGTTCATTGCTAAAATTCCATTCTGTCAAGTGATGGCACAGAGCAGATTCTTACTAAGTATTAACTGAATAGATTAATTAATGAATATTATAACACAAAGTACTTTTCAGATACCTTTATCACAACTTCTCACCCTTGAAGGCTGGGCAACAACTAGGAAGGAACTGAGACCAAAGTAAATGTACAGGCAAGCTGTTCTAGTCTAGGCAAGAACAGCCTAGTCCACCTGATACAAGGATTTCAGAAAGGAACTTGGGAGTCAAAAGTACTTCTACTTCCACCCTCTACTATAGAAAGAGAGAGAGCACAAAGTATCTTTTTAACAATGATCCCTCATGAAACCCTATCGCCTTCAAGTACATAAAAATTCTCCACAATCCCAGGAAACGGAATGAATGACAGCAAACAATTTAAATTGTTCTGGGGAAGCCACTCAGAGCCCTTGAAAAAGGATTTCTATTGCTTCCCTGTGGTACTTGTTTGTGAGTTCACAAACCTTTCATTGTCCTAGGAAGAAAATAACCATATTTCAGGAATGTAATTTTATGACAGCTAAGAAGTGCCTAGTTTCCATACCCACAACTAGAAACATTCTCAAAGAAAAACAAACCAGCATGAACATAAAGGCACAATTGAATGTTAAAATGGAATCATAGCTGTTTCTAACATATTCAATGCATATCAACAGCAGGAGGCTGGCTATGGTACTAACACATAGTTCCTTCTCCACCTTCCATGCAAGGGTGTGGATAGTGAATTCAGTGGGTATGATATATACAAGTGGTTCTTGGCTCTACGACAAGATTGTACTCCCACTGATGAAAGTAATCAGGAGAGTTCCAATTAAATTAATGTTTCCTTTAGAAGCCCATAGGCCAGTGACTTTACGGAGAAATAACTCTAAGCGGGGTTTTCTTCTTTATCTGAATCCAGTGGGCTGAATGATATGGCTGTTCAGAATAAGGTCACTGAGGTTTGGAAAACCAATTGAGGAGAGAGGGGATAGAGGAAGGTGCTTTAGTTAAATGTTGCCTAGGAACCTAGAACTAACACATGTCCTTAATGAGAGTTGACACTGGGGATGCAATGAAACCCAACACATTAAAGAAGGGAGGGGCTCTGCAACAGCTGAACTGGTAAATTGCAGAATACTGGGAGCTGTGGCATTCCATTGACTGAGCAGAAACTAACAAGAGTGAAATACTAGACCTAAAACCTCAAACAACACATTTTCATCTCTTTAACCTGTGGGATACCATCAGGCTCCACCCAGTCCTGCCACCTAAACAGAAAGATGAGAAAGACAAACATGAAAAAGATGCCTCTGGTCCATCTGAGGCATCCTAACAAGTCCGCACCACACCAGTTATTTCATTTAATATGACAAGGGAAGTGGTGAAACTCTCCTCCCCAACATGATCTCCCTGATGAACATGGACATGGGAATAGCATATCATCCAAGGTGGCCTTAGCCTCCCTATTGAAGCATACTGCCCTTCTTTTGCATGCCATTTTGACATGAGTTCCTAACTCTTCCAGCTGGATCTCCCAGCCACTTTGGCTTGGGTATATGGATACCTGGTACTAAAGGAAAGATAATAAACAGAAACCGTTGAAACTTTGACATGATGGATGCTTGATAAACACTCAAATCAAATTCAATATTCACCTCTATATTCTAAGAAGAAATCCTGGCCATCAATCTGTTAAGAAAGGAATCAGTGACACACCTCTCAGCATGGTCTTAACATATTAATAGACACTGCTCAGCAGTGGGATCAGCCACAGGCAACGAATTTAGCAATGACATAAATGAGCATACAAATAAATATTTGTAGAATGAATGAATTTTTTCAAGTCATCTGAACTGCTATGGAACCTCTTAGGAAAAATTTTTTTTTCATTCAGCTAAAACTGCTAATTGACTGCAGTTAACTAATGTGCAACTTGAGAGTGAACATTCTGAGAATCAACTGGATATTGGAAGCAAGTTTGGCGGTTGGTATGAAGGAGACGAAGCTATTCTCTCCATACAAATTCCCCCAGCACTCATAGTGTCATAGTAAGGGGAGTCACTGTTGTCCTCGAAATTTAATTTCCAGTACATATTTCCCTCAGTTGAACTAGTGCACTGTCTCTTTAAGAAGCCAGGCAAGATGGAGCCCTCCCAACTCACAGCTAGGGGCTTTAAGCAACCTGATAAGGATGCTGGAGTGTGACAAAAAGAAAGAACGCTAGGAGAGGGTAAGTCGAGGCTCTAATGACCTGAGGGGAAATCGAGTCTCTTAACCATACAAACATCAAACTCTGAGCGCGCCTATTCTGTGGATGGCAGCTCCCCTAGCGCCACCCCTCCTCCCCTTCCCTCCCTTTCTTACCCCACCCTGCTCCACCCTCCGGATCTTCCTTGAAAGAGTCTCCTTCTATAAGGTGGCTCCTTCATCGCCCAGCGAAGACCCCAGTGAGGAGGGTAAAAGGGAGGGAAGTAGGTGGGTGGGTAAAATTAAAGAGACTTACTTTCGGATTCTGCGCCTCCGAAGGCATCCTCTCCTCCCAGCCTGGGGCCAGGGCCAACGGACGGGGCGGGGCTGGGGTTGAGCTGACCGACTCCGGGTCCTCACTCCCTCGTACCACAAACCTAGTTCAGTGGAGAGTTAGAGGGAATGGGCACCAACGACGACCGGTGTATATTCGATTTTAATTATCTCCAAAGGAAACAGAAGGGTTTGAGAGAGTTGGCCGTGGGTAGGAATGGAGGTGAGATCTAAAACCCACCTTTTCCTCCCTTTCTAGCTAGCTTTCTCCGCCCGGCACTAGCGATATCAGGGGCAATGGTTTTCTTTTTTCTTCCTTTTGGTTTCTCCCAGCTGCCGGTCCCAGACCCCACCCAGCGGCTCCACCCCATCCACTGCTACACATTCTGTCAATCACCAGCCCCTTTAAAGCTGCATCGCACAACTTGGGTTTTCGTTTGTCTTTGGCGGGCAGACAGAATCACGGGGCTCCAGGCCTTTCCAACAATGCCTCCGACCTTTCTGCGGGGTTTAGGAAGCTGAGGTTAGTTGCTCGTAGAGGCTTCCCCTCCCCCTCTGCCCCGGGGCTTTCACAGTCTGCTCCACCCAAAGTCCTTCCGGGCCGGCCCGGCCATGCCATACCCAACTCCCATCTCCTTTCTTTACTTTGTTTCTGGTAGAATGTGGTTCCCTAGGCTGCCAGATAGACGAGAAAGTTTCTGCAGCGTCCTGTCTGGCGCCGCCCACTTCCTTACAGTTTCTGGACTGAAGCGGCTATAGCAGATCCCCTGTCTCTGGGGCCTGTGGTCTTGGCCTGACCGGGGTATACTCAGTCTTCTCTATCTCATCTATATTACGTCTCCCCGTTTCGAAACAGAATAGAGGTGGGGGAGAAGGTGGGGGTTCCCAGAAATGTGCTTCATGACTGTAACCCACCCAAAACAACAGTCCCACACCAGCACCCCATTCCATAAGTAGGCAGAAAAGGACTTTGAGGTCCCAACCACAATTAGTGGAACTCTAGAATGATCCATCAGAAATCATAAATGTAATACCATTCTCCATCCCAGTTAACGGCAACACCTGGTTGTTCAGGGCAAAAGTCATTGAGCTATCCTTGATCCCCTCTTTTTCTCTCATGCTTCACATCCAATACTCCAAGAAATCCTGTTGACTCTGTCTTAAAAATACATCCAGAATCTGACCATTTCTCACCATTTCCACTAATACCACCCTGGTCCCAGCCATCATCTTTAGATCCTGCTCCTGCCAACCCCTTTGACTTGTTCAAAAAAATAAAATTAAAATAAACCTTGTTCACTATCCACTAGCCACCCTGATCTCCTTTTCATTCAATGCACTAAGATCTGTCTGATTTCAGCGACTTTGCACTTCCTTTTATTTCTATCTGGTTCTACCCATGACAGGCTCCAATGATCATTTTGATCTCAAGAAAGCTTTCCCTGACCACCCAGATTAAAGTAATTCCCATGTCCCAGGCACTCTCTGTGACCTTATGCCATTTTGGTTTTTATCATAGCACTGATTACAATCTAAAACAACCTCATATGTGTGTTTACTTCTGGAATATAAAAGCTCAGTAAGGGCAGGGACTTCATCTCTTTGTTCTCTGCTCTAAACTCATCCTACTGAACAGTGGCTGCTATATAGTAGGGGGTCAATTAATATTTGTTGAAAGAATGATGGAAGGTGATACCTTCTGGGATGTATCTGAGTATTATCACTTTTAAAATAACCATCAAATAAAAAATGAAGACAATAAAAGAGACACACCTGTTATGAATCACTTTCCCCATTCTCCCTTAGAACAGCCATCTGGATACCCTGCCTGTGAACTAAGTTAGCAATGGTATTTGCAATAATGGCAGTATATACTTTCATATTGGCTTTTAGGGTTTGCAAGCAATTGCTGGTGTTTGACTTAAGCGTCCTTAGTTTTGTCAAGTCAGTGCTAGGGAGCGTAGTTCTTGAGGGTCTGGCCATCTAAACTAACAGTCTCGTTGCCTCTAGATGTGTTTCTTACTTTGGAGTCAGAATATGTATATATGCTGTCTCATGCCCCCAAGGATGTATTACCAATTTTATTCTTACAACCTCCTTATGAAGTAGTTATTATTATCTTTATTTTATAGATAAGAAAACAAAAGGCCAAGAAGACAGAGTGAATTACCAAAAATCACATCCTTAGGAAATGCTAAAGCTGGGATTTGAATCCAGGAAGTATAGCTCCAGATATATAACATTGTTACATTCTGGGAAGAGCAGATGCCCCAATTTGCTGGATGTTAATTGGTTAAAGATGAAGGAAAACAGCTGTAATTAGAGACATTTATTACATAAAACTAAAAAGGTGGTTTGAGCAATTCTGTAAGCAGTGACCTTGATACCCTTGATACAAGTCAAACGAAGCAGTCACTTCCCCTTTCCGATGGGCTCTTTAGCCTTAAGAAGAAAAAACTTAGGATAAGAATCCTATCTGCTAGGCCTGTCTTAAGCTGCCATTGACATATCCTTGATTGTTTATCAATTGTGTGTCCTAACTCGGCTAATGGCTGGTCATAAAACCTACTCAGCTTGGCCAAATTTTCTGGATATCTTGCCATGGATGATAGATACCTCTTGCTAGGTTGCTACCTATACCTCAGGGTGATATCATGGAGAGGTTTGAAAGATACCATGATTGTGTTCTCAGCACAGTGCTAAGCACTGTGGAGCATAGGCAGAGAAAGGTCCCATAGAGGTAAAGGTCAGAAGTTTCCTATAACCCAATATTACTATGTTTTTGCTGTGTGACTGTATGCAAGGTCTCATATTTTTCATCAAACAATGAAATTGAACTAATGGTTGCCAAAGGCTCCTTCTATCTCAGAAATTCTCTGTCAGTTCCCATTGGTTAGCTTACTAATGTCAGAAAGTTATTTTTTAAAGATTTTACTATATAGAATTCCATTGTGTAAATTCTATATAGCAGAAAGAAGGAAGGAACTTGTACCCTTTGCAACAACATGGATGGAACTGGAGAGTATTATGCTTAGTGAAATAAGCCAGTCAGTGAAGGACAAATATCA